>JAPMOB010252142.1:0-66301 GCA_029875015.1 Lepomis gibbosus
TATATATAAGCCTAAATTGTATTTCATATGAGAAAAGGACATTAGTTTCAGTTTGATTTTTTACAGCAATTTATCATTTTATTGATCCGAGAGATCAATGGAGGAAACCAACCTTGCATCACTGAGGCCAGAGAGACCCTCAAAATTATGCTGGTTCAGTGGGAGGGTATTACAAGATATTCTGCTGATATATATGTTGTAGGGTTGACTCCTTTTAAAAACATTTAGGTTTAAACAAGTGTGAACTAATTGTTCTATAAATTGTTCAAATTAATTTAAACGCAATCAACGTAACTCATTATACATTGCAGAATTTGTGTTTAGTTCATTAGGTGACGTCATGTTTGTTGTGTCGTACTGCAGGCAGTTTTTTGGTAACTGCCTCACATGATGTGAAGACACATTGCTATCACTATCTGTGATAACAATAAGTGTTTTAAATGAGTCAACAAGCCAGAAATGACATTACCTACTATCCACAAAATGTTACTGATATAGGTGTTTCGGTTTATCTATAAAAAAGTACCAATGCAGTTGAAATCAATATTTGACTGTTAGAGCTCCAAGTCTGTTTAGGATTGAAGATGTTCTTACGCTTCTTTGTAGAGCACCATGAAGCCCAGCAGGTCTCTGAAGTCTGGAGGCCAGAAAGGTTGCCACTTCACCATTATTTTATCGCTCATGGTTCGAATCTGGGTAAAATTCAACACATGGTTCTCACCTGAGAAAAGACACAAATTAATTAAAAGATGGGAATTACAAACAGAAATGATGTGAATCACTGAAATCTGTGAAGAAACATCTGCTGTTGCTGATTTAGTATGAAAACATCACAGTGTTCTAGAGGAGCCACCCACCTTCACCTCCTCAATCATTTTAAGTAAATTTAATACAGATTTGACCAGGACACCCCCCCACACAGACAAAATGGAGACAACTGCCCTCCCCAACACTGCAAAACCCTGGGCCACAAATTTATTATTGTTTATTTGAAGAAGAATTATTGGGGGAGATGCCAAAAAGGACCCCTCCCAGACTCCAACAAGGGCAGTTGTGGTTCATGGCTGGCCCTTTAACCCCTGAGTACAGTGCCTCTCCCATTTTTATGATACCTTTTACTTGACAAAAACCTTATGAGCTCACAGATCAGCCTGGCTTTGTGCATCTCAATTGACTCAATTTGCTCAGACACATGTAGCTGCAATGTCCTGACCTTCAAATCTGGCCCGGGGCCAAAAAGAATTAGTAGGAAACCTACCAAAACCCAACATGGAATCTTTTTTTTAAACAAGCAATCTCATCATAAAAGGGACCCCAAGACAGGTAGAACAAGTCAATAGACCAGAAAACACAGTCAATCCTAATAGACAGCGAAAACCAACACTGGCAGCAGCAATATGTTCCATCTATCAATGAAAAAAAAGTAGACTTATATATAAAATTTCCCCTTTACTTCACTTTTCATGCTCTCCATTTTACCTCTTAAAACACATTTTAGTATCATCAAGTAAACATTTAAGATATACATTATTTTCTTGTCTTCGTCTACATAGAAGCACAATGAACTCATCAAAACATTCTCGCTCTGAACTTGAACTGAACATGTAGTTCAACATGGAAAGGACAAAAATAGTCCTCTATCACTGTGTTACCACGTTTCACAGTAATTGGTGCTTTGCTCTGTTGGTTGTTCCTAGTTAAACTGTGTCAGTAAAAGGTCTGCAGGAAGGCATTTGCAAACATAAAAAGGGACGGGAAATGACCGTCATAACAATAACGATGTCTATGTTTGCGTCTGTACCAGGGCCGACTCTATGTTTCCGGTTGCCATAGAAACTACTGCAACAAATGTCATGTCTTCGGAGCAGAGGTTCTTACACGAGGCCTGGTCTCCGTTGGTCTTGGAGGCGATGTCATTCTTGACTTGCCGCTCTTTGGTCCCCGTCACGTCCTCCATCTTGCGGATCTCAGACATGCAGAGTTTGGAGTTGTAGTGGAAAAACATGCGTCCCTGCAGGATGGTCAGCTTGTGTTTGGACCAGTCCCAGAGCTGTCGCAGGTTCTGGTTGTCCAGGGCATAGAACGAGTAATTCCTGGAAAAGAACACACAAGAGTGCATGAACATAATTTTTATGATACATATGACATTTTAGCTGAGAATATTATGGAAGAGCTTCTTGAGTAACATGAGTAGCGGCATGGTTAGCCTACAATTTGCCTGTCCGTTGCCATTTCTACTGCAAGTTTAGACCACTGTGCTACAAGCGTAGTCTACTTCATCTGAATGAAGGCTCATATGTGATTTGGGAAATCTAACCAAAAGCAGTTATCACAAAAAGACATTTTGAAAAGGTCAGTCCTTCCGCTTTTAACTTATAATTATAGGAGAAGTCTCTGACATGGCAAAGATGAGTCTCAGAAGTCTTACCCAATTTCCTGTTCCTCTCCACGAATAACACGGAGTTTGCGGAAAAACGAGAGGGATACAAGGGCGTAGGAACGTCGCACTGTCAGGTAGCCAGTGATCTCCTCCAGCTGGCCCAGGCTAGCCTCCAGTTCAGCTGCTATGTTGTCTACAGAAAACCAAAAGACACAAGCCTTGAAGCGACTTCTGATTCTACTGCATGCTTAGTACAAAAGCTTCCAGGCAGATGCTATTTGGCAACAAACTGTTCTTTACTGCCTGTGTTTTCAATTTTCATTTTTTTCTTTTAAATCACAGTCTTCTTTTATTTGCAAAAGATAAAAAATACAGTTCCCCTGTCTAAGCTGTTCTGACACAGAAATAAATGTTTTCAGTACATTGTCATCCTTTTTTTTTTTTACGGCTAAATTTAAAATCCACAAGCAGGAAATTCATACTAAATCATGAACTGCTGTTTTCTTTTTCTTCAGGCAGAATGATTGGGAATGTGTGTGTGTTTTTGTACCTTCTTGTGCACGTTCAATGAGTTAAAATTCTAATAAAGCAGCCGTTTATTATACAAATAACATGTATCTGGCCTTCTGTAAGCTACATGAAGAACCAAAAGCTCCTTACCATCCCAACACACAGAATTAACTGATGCAATATGTTGGCATTGTCTCAGTCATTTCTATTTGTTTATTTTATCTATATTGATGCTTTGTTTTTATTATAAACTACTTTCCATTTTCTAGTGGTTCTGCATTAGAAACTTGATCTTTTTTAACTTTAAATGGAATGTTGTCGTTCTTCTTTTCAGTGGAAAGAAGAACGACAACATTCCATTTCTTTTGCAATGTCCACCTCTTTTTGTTGTCCTGCTGATGTGTTGTATACTGTTATCAACCAAACAAACCACAGTTACTTACTTCCTCCACGGAGGTTGATGACCAGGCTCCCGTTAAGAACAGTGCAGCCTCTCAAAGCCTGGGCAGCCGTGACAGAGTCCACAGTTTTCAGACCCATACATACCTTGGGACAGAGCCCTGCACAGGGAGTGCAGTTGAGGCTAGAGAACAACAGAAAAAAACACTTACCAGAACATTTTCAAGAAAATGTGTGCATGATAACATTGTATGTTGGCGCTATAAATTCATGTAATTCATTTTCTTCTTTATGATTCTCCTCAACACAGAAATACTAGAAACTTAAGCCTGTATTAACTGATTTGTTATGGTTAACTTGTTAGCAAACAGTTGCTTACTCAGCATACAGAGCAACATTAGCATTCATTTGGAAAACTTCTGTGTCCACTGATGAATATAAATTCTGTATTCATTCTGTTTTTAGCTGTTTTTGTTCTCCACCAACTCCTGAGGTAAATGTCAGGATCTTTAGCTGCTAAATGCTCCACTATGTTCACCAGCTAGGCGCTAACTTTCTCTGTCTAGCAGGTAGCATACAAGTACCTCCAAACCTGCTGATGAGAGGTGTGAAATTGAAGCTAAACAGTAAAGTTGTGGCTTTGACAGTTAAACAATGAGGTGAAAAAAGCAAAAAAAAACTCTTTGAGGGAACTAGCTGAAACTCGCTGAGGGGAACTACAAAGTCAGGTGATAAGTCTCTGTAGATTATAACTAACTTTCAGTAGTCATGTGATCTATTGTTAAATAAAAATATTTATTATAGCTGCTTTAAACACATTCTTAGCTGCACTGTATGCATAACAAAACCACTGAAAATGAAACTTCACTCAGCTTCTCTTTTGAACCAACTGAAAATTAACTGACCCCTACCCTTCACCTTAACAACCTGGCTTACATAATGTTTGCATAACAAGTCTCTTGTCATAACAGATATCCGTTATAAATGGTCTGGGCTTTGTATGCCAACCATATTAACCTGAATTTCCTGAAAAGCCATCTGTACAATCCCCACACTCATAACGTGGCAAGTGCAAGCTTTGATTAGGTACAATCCAAAGTACACAACAAACTCTGCAGCCTCACACTGCAGAGTGAACATCTTTTAGCAGAGACATGTGCTGCGGAGAACCCCTTTTATTTTTAAGGTTTCCAATTGAGGGTATTAAGGCACGATTAGACAATGCTGGGTGTTTTGCTCGGGGCCATTCGGGGAGTGTTGTGTTAAAAGTATTTTTTTGCTGCTGGCTGGTTTATGAGGTGAGAGCTTTTGTTTGGCATCAGTTGGCAGGGCAATTACAGAAGAATGTGGCATTTCTGTTTTGAATGCCATATAATGGGAGTGAGTTGAGCTAATTTGCAACTGAATTTGTGCCTCTTTACGTCTAACCCCCAAAACAATAAATATATCAGCAATATAAGACAAGAGTCAGTCATATTGGTCTGTAGGTTTGGCATTATGAACTTACGGACATCATTTTTTCATCAGGCTCATAACTTTTCTGATCCATCTTGACCTTTTTTCCTCTCTAGTGCCACATATGTACTTTCAGCCGAAATTCCTTTGAGAACACTGCTTAACCTCAGAGCACTTTCATTTCCACAGCTTAGGTTAAAGCCAACAGTGGGAAAGAGACAAAGAAAAGAGATGGCCATAAGGGGAACACAAAAGGACTCAAGTAAAAAGGCTGGGATATCAGTTTTGCTCGGAACATCAAACAATATCACTTCCACATTTGCTACACCTGTGCATTATAGGCAAAAGGAAAGATACATCAGTGTTTCCCCACATAGAGACTTTACTTGGGCGCCCAGGTACATTAACTGCACCCCTTTTAGCATTTTGCAGAAAAAACACAAAAAGGGGTATTATCTGGTTACAAACATATTTTACAAGCATGGAGCAGGTAATAGGGATGTGTATGGTAATAATAACTTTCGGGAATTTTACCATGGTTAAACCGGTAATCGTTTCATCCCTATTCGGCAACTTCATTAAACATACTGCCGCTTGAGAAAGTCTACAAAGAAGTCACATTCAGAAAGACACAGAAACAGTAAAAGGCAGGGCACAGCAGTAGTGTTTGCAGTAAGAGACCAAAGGTGTAAGTGTCATCATGTGTGTGAGTGTGGAGAAAAGAAAACTGATGGGAAAAGCAAGGTAAGGACATTCAAGTAGTGAGTAAACACTAAAAAACAAAAAAGGTGGAGAATTAAGTAGAATTAAAACAATGAAACAAGAAATAAACCACTAGAAATAGAAATATATCCAGCTTAAACTGATATGAGCAAATCTAGATGTGCATGTCTTCTTTTTCTAAGGCTTCTTTCTGAACTGTGGCCCAACCTGGAAAATCTGAACGGAGAAAGAAAATCAGTAGCACTCTTCTTTCTCAACAATGGCTGGCGTGCACTTAAGCAAGGCACTTCGCCCTCTTCTGCACAGAGAGTCCCACTACAAACCTCTCAGGTATGAATGTATACTATGTAACTCCATGAATGTGAAGCTGCATGTTCAAACAGAGAGTAGGTGCTTGGCAAGTTCCTCTGTGAACACATAAGGGATAAAAACAAATACGCCGCAGCAGTAGCACAACCACTTTTCCTTGTCATCGCCGTTGTCAGTGACATACTGCCTGCACTATGCTTCTGCAGCTGCTTGCCAGACAGAACCCCTATCTCTCTGCAGCAAGCCAGGGGAGTCGAGGCCAAGCATCCTGGGGCAATAACAGTCTGTCCCGAATGCCTCTCTGAATCCCAGTCAACTAGCCAGTCTTGAAAGATCCAGCTGCGTTTTCAACTTCTGCCAGAGCAGAATGATTAGAGCCGTCTGGAGGCGTGCACACACACACTATTCAACACCACTGTCATGGTCAAGGAAGGTGTCAAAGAGTGAGGCGATAAAGGTCAACGGCACATCAGCACAAGTACAACGGCCTTCTTTAAAGAAGGAAGTCTGTTCGGTTGCAGCAGCAAAGATACATGCACAACAGGTTGTCATTTTTAGATGTAGTTAAAAGGGAAATACACTTCATGTCTGTCTGCATTTGCCTACAGCTCGCACAATGAAATGCAGACACCAGCGGTTGGTAAACAACCATAAATTTTGTGCAGCGTGTGAACCACACAAAAAGACTTGTGGAGGACAGATACTGAGTCAAAAGCAGAAACATAGATGTGCCAGCCTTCCTACTGCGCTGCACCAGTTTGACCTAGCTGTCTGCAGTCTCTCTCACACACACACACAGACACAAAAGAGTTGTGTGTGCACATATACAGAGTGCTGTCTAAGCTCAGCAGGACTGTGCTAAAAACACAGTGACAAAGAGTAAAACCAAGGCAGTAATCTATGCAAGAGCTCAGTATGTTTCACAGATAAGCTTATTTTTCACTTTTACATGCATTAAATTTACTCATTTTTCTTTCTTTCTTCTTTGTTATTACTGTTGTTGAAATGTTCACTTTTAAACTGTCATTGCTAAATTACATCTTTTGTGTATGATTGTCTGTTCTAAAGATAAATAAAAATACTGTGTCCCCCATCAAAAAAAAACAAACAAAAAAAACCAAAACCTACTTTTTATGTCTTGCTCTACTTCTGTTTATTCTTCCTACCTTTTGTGTTATTGATCACAACCCTGAAACAATTACAGAGAGTGTCCGGGTCAAATACACCAATCATATTAATGCATAATACCTTAGGACTCGTTTTAAGCCTGCAGTGAGCAAAAATGCATTAGTCAATTACGGTATTGTTTTTAATTTTAGCAATGTGCAACAATGTGACAGAATTAGATGGGTTTGGATGGAAATTACACACATGTAGGAGAATCAAGTCGTCTAGGCAAAGGCCCAGGAGTCAGTTGACGTGTGTGCGAATGTGCGTTTGCATGTAGAATTTTAAGCCAGCTTCACTCATCACACATCGTTCCATCTTATCATTGAGAGCCCATCAGACCGGTATGAGTGTTCACTTACGTGGAGGAGTTGACGGTCGTGTAGCCGGAGGGACACTCAGGGATGCAGGCACCATTGTGGATGACGTACTCGTGGCAGTCAGGGCTCTTGCTGTGCTCCTTCTCCCGCTTGCATCTGTTGTGGAGATCCTGGCAGAAGCCGAAAGAGACGCAGCGCCAGCCCTTGAAGGTGAAGTGGTTTTTGGGGCAGCGTTCCACACAGTTGCCCTCGGGCCCTTGGAGGCCGCGGCAGGCCACGCAGTGACTGGCTGAGTTGGGTTTCAGGCAGCCGCCCAGGCACTGGTCGTGGCAGCACTGGTCGTCCTTGGTGCAGGCTCGATGTTTACAATGAACAGGGCACACTGCAGGTGAGAGAAGAGCAACAAAGTCAAGTTAGTGAAGCAAATGCGAGACAAGCTAAAGAAAAGGGTGTTTGGTTATCTCAAAAATGTACAAGCCTTATGAATTGAATGTGAGTTGCAGGAAGAGAGACCTTAGGAAGAGAGAGGCGGGAGCTTATCGATTTAAACACCAACATAATACTTATGTTCCCCGAGTGACACAGGTGATTTTAATTAGTCTTTAATGACAGCATATACCTCCAACTCCAGAGAAATCTCATACTGTCAGATTGCTCTGAAAGCAGGAGTGAAATCCCTCCTCAATGCACTCACCAGCAGCACAGAGGACCATCTGCCATTGACCAACAAGCATGCAGAATACAAACAGCTAGGAAACAACACTAGCTGACAAAAGACAGACACTTGGCTTGGTGAAAGTGAGGCAGAGGGGATAACAATGGCATTCGAAGCATACTGTATTTTGCAAGCAAGACATGTGCATGATGCCTCAGTAAACTGAGCTTACAAGTGCTGGAATGAAATGTGGAAAAAACGTAATTGGTTGCAGTTTCTGAAATGTGCAGATATGCTGGTTTTCTCTGTTTTATACCACTGAAAATTAATTAGTTTTCAGATTTGTGGACTGTTAGTTGGCCAAACATGGTAGAAGGTTCTGGGACATCATAATAGATATTCTTCTATTTTTTCCTAACATTTAATAGATTGACCAATTAATACATTTATCAAAAATGAACCAACAGATCAACTCATGAATAAAAATAATCCTTAGTTGAAGTCCTGCATTTGACGTAGTTGATGTACAACACTGATGATGAATGAAATAAAAATAATCTCACAACATCATCACAAGGACATATGATAAAAAACAAATATCCATGAATTGTATAGTCCCTTGGCTGCAATGGTCATAGTAAAAACAAACCCTAAATCATCTAAAGTAGCTGAGCAAAACTTAAGCAGCTTTATAGCAACATGAACTACACAAGCTCTTTGTGACCAAGCAGAATAAACACTGACAGAAAGATACAGTGGCCTGACAGTCGCACACACACAAACTCAATGTGTGTGTGTGTGTGCGCAAGTCTGTAGGATGACTGCTTTTGCATACATCTGCATGTGTTTGTCTGTAATTAGGCTGTTATATAATATTAAATGTTAGACTCTCAGGATTGGCACGCGTGTGTGTGTGTTTGTAAGAGTAAGTGTGCCAGAGTTTGTTTGTGTGTGTTGTTGTTGTTGTCTCAGCATAGGCATGACGACAAGTTTGGAAGGACGGGCGGAGGCTTCTCAGAGGTAAATACAGCTGACTGACCTGCCTGCTGAGATTAGCTTCTCATCCACAGGAGCCAGATTAAGACCGTTCAACAGCAGGGCAGATACTGAGTTGCTGAGGTTAGGGGCAGGTCAGAGGTCGAATCGTAAAGTTTTATGTAGAGTAGGTGTGTCTTCTACGGGTCTTAAGCCACATAAACCAAGAAGGGAAATGGGCACTGGGGGCTCTGTACTTCCAATTACGGAGACAATTAATCTCAATAATGTGCCTTCTATTGTTGAGCGTGACTACATGAGCATGTGCCCAAAACTGCTTGGCTTCATTAGTGTCATGAGGTCAGCCTTTACAAAGAACAAAACAACATGGACACCCTGCCCTCTTAACATTCACAGAGGTAAGCTCTTGAAGCGCATGGAGAGCGTGTATTTGGGGCGGGCGGCAGCAATGTGAGAATGGCAGTGTGAGGGGGAAGCTAAAGGGGGCACGGTGGTGGAAAAACAAATGATATAACCACCTTGCATCTACGTCATTCTGCTAATCTAAATAATCTACCCCACAATGGGATTTACAACAACCACTGAAGATTGATGATTTCCACACTGAAAAAACAAAAACGTCCTCTTTTACATCTGTCTCTGCTGTTTCTGTCAGAAGCTGCCCTTCAACTTTTCCTCAAATACATGTACGCACACACACACACACACACGCAGGCGCACACAAAAGCTTTGCCGTCTGCTCACACAAACTCCTGATCCTCCAAGCAAGGCTCCATGTCGGAGTACAGGTCCAGCAGCAGATCCACCCTCAGCCTTAGCCAATGTGTTGGCTAGCTGTTGAAGCTAGCCATTCAAATGGCCTCTCCCATCTCCAAGGAAGACAGGCACACAGTTTAACCCTTTGTGTTCCTTTCTCTTCCCTCTCAACCAGTGAGACAGCAGCACCAATGGGAGGTACACACACACACACACACACACACACAAAAAAAGTCAACACCAGAGCCACATAGTAACTTGGCTGAATGTGAAGAAAAAAGAGCTGCACTGCTCTACTTTTTTCTGTCTCCTCTCTACTCTGAATCTGCTGCTTTTATACTAATCAAAAGCACATGTAGTTCTTCTTAAGTACTTTTGATTTTTCTTTTAAATCATTGGTGAACAGGAGGAGGAACACAGCTCAGCAAATTATTTTTATTGAGAAGACCTTGTTGAGAGAAACGTGGTGCTGAACAAGTCGGTGCCTCGGGGGATGCATCATGTCTCATCATGTCCATAACTTATTAGGAGCTTTTGTAAACTTCAGTGGCCCTGGAACAACTGTAAAATGATCATCCTGATCGAGACAGTCGTTTTAACAACACATGCTTCCTTCTGCAAACTGAATGCAATCGATTTAAAAGTATTTCAGACATTTTGATCATATTTTTTTAAGAATTCTCAAAATTGTTTCCCTCTGAATGGATTTAAAACACTGCATTTAAGGTAAAACAATTACTTGATTGACTTAGAAATTACTTTCAACTGCTGGTTGGACAAATCAAAACGTTTGAAGACAGAACCTTGGGCTCTTTATTTTTTATAGCAGAGGCACCAGTGAATGCAGAATTTTAGAGGTAAAAAAACAAGGGTTAATGTGGGTCAATCAATTTCAGTAACTGATGTCAAGCTTCAGACATGCACATGAGTGCCACCTGAGAAAGCAAGCGGTCAACCACTTCCATGGAGTACCAATGCTGGTAGCGGATCCTAAATGACCAGGATTATTCACTATCAGACTTCATAGAGGCTTTTATAATAATAACAACATTGACCACACTGAAGGACAGAGACTTCTGTCTTGTGTGCTTGTCAAAAATGTTCTCAAGGTTGAGACCCCGAGGAACTTTGAGAGTGGGGCCACCCCAAGCCATCTTTGATCTCCCAGTATGAGAAAGACGCAGAGGAGACTGTTTTGGGGAGGTTTGTCTTTCTTTCTTTAAAACATGCAAATCTCTCAACACAGGCCCCGTATCTTTATTATCATAGACCCTGCAGCTAGCGGCGCTCATGATGAGCAGGTCTTTTGTCAGTTTGGTCTGTGTCAATTAGTTATGCTCAGCTTGAGGTTGGTCTTGTCAGCTTCTCAACTACTTATCTTGCATTTGGACAGAGTAAAATCACCTGACAACAATAAATCAATGGGGTTTTTGGGAGCCAAGTGCTGGGTCGGCAGTTGGACTTAAGTCTGGTTACAACAGGCTACATCTTTTTTTAAAAAGTCTTCAAGGCTACATGTGTGGATCGCCTCCTGTCTCTTAACTCCTTATCCTTATTACTCTGGTTCCTCTGGCATGCTGGTCAGAGCCTGACTGATTTCTTGTCATGCGGTTTGTGCAAAGTACAGCAGGATCACATGAAGGCTGGGGAACAATGCTGCAAAAATGCCTGGCTCTTTATCTCATCAGCAGGGGTGGAGCCGCACAATGAGACGCTCAATCCCCAAAGCCCCAAAATGGACATCAACAACAAACCAACACAACTCCAGGCCCCTGTGTAACAGAGATGAATACACCCTGCCAAGGTATTGGCAACTTGAAAATGGGAGGTAAAGAGAGATTTGTGCAGGCTGCCAGCCACCGGCAAGCTTCAACAGTGTGGGGTGTCAAAAAGGCAGAAAGAATCTACATTGCTTGCAAGGAATGACTCATACATAATGGTTCCTTGTATGCTGACTGCAACCAATGCACACATATAAGAAGTTTCCTATCTTTCTTATTGTTTTCTACCAACATCACAATACACCACACATACTTCACTGTTCCCTACACACTGGGATTTCTGCCTAAATTAAGAGCCTCTGTACTTGTCATTAACCACAATCGTCCCTAAAATGATTTTGTGGTGAGTTTTTCCAAGTTCCTTTTTTGGCACTGATGAAACAGCAGTTTATTCAGACCTTTTGCGTTGAGATCATATTAGACTCCTGAAAATGCCAAACGGGAATGCGGTGGTGCGCTGGTCAGTAATTAAAATTCCAAGTCCATGACAAGGGTAGTATTTAGTTTCTTATGAAAGAAAGTTATTGCTGAGAGCTCAGGAGAGAACAAATAAAGTCCTTTTGAAAAAAGGTGATCTTTCAGTGTTTCCACACTTTTTGATTTAAAACAAACTGACAGAATAGCATCGTAGCAACTTTAGTGAGAAAACTACCAAAACTGAACTTGATGCATGTTTCAAATATGAAACATGTTTTGCTCGTACATTAATATTTAAGAAAAGAAAGCCAAAAAGGTAACATTTATTTTTATTGTAATAGCATAAAGTAGTGCAACTAATGATTATTTTCATTTTGGATTAATCATATCAGTCTATAAAATGTCGTAAAAGAGTAAACAAACGCTAATCTCAACTTCCAAGTCCAGATGGCGATGTCTTTAAATTGTTCTTTTGTCCAGCCAACATCCTAAAACCCCAAGATGTTCAATTTGCAGTACAACAGGGAAAAGCCACGCATACTCATTCAAGAAACTAAACTTTCTGTTGAGCAAGTAATTGCTTAATCAGCTAATTGTTTCAGCATGAAATGTGCATGTAACAACCAATGCAACATCCAAATATAACACCCAACGGCCATTGCTCAATTACCCTATCTACATGCAGCTGGTATACTCACTTGGGGAAGTTTTTCTAACCAAGGTAAAAGCCATAGTCCTTTATTCTGCTTGCTAAAATCCATTTTTTCTGGCAGATTTGTCAACTGAATGTGTCCCAAGAAGACTACAGTGTTAATTGAGGTTAATTGAAAGGTGTGGATTTCACAGTAGATGGTGCATTGTGTTGTATCTGCTTACACGGTATATAACAGGAAGGCTTGGACTATTTCCTCTTCATTAGGCTGGTATATGAGGTTGTTATTTGATCATTTAATATAGCAGAAGGTTTTCAGGGCGGTTTGTTAAATACTGGGAGGTCCATAACCTACAGGTCTATCTATACACAACAACAAGATGGATCCAAAAAAATCTGTCATAGAAAAAATGTAGTGCCAGAAGAACATAGACTACAAGAACATAAAATATCCTAAAAGCAATGGATACAAATATGAGCAGGACATCTGAGACATTTTCCACTTTAAAATATAATAAATAAACAAACATCAGTCTCCACTATATTTAACATTTCTATTTCTATAACAGAATCAAAATCTCAGACACTGTGCTTGGAACATTAAATGTATGATTTCAACTCTGATATGCACAAAAGTTTGTCATTAATACAGAGCAGCCTGGTTTCCTCTCTGGTTTTCTCTAGGGAGAAGCAGAGGGTATATAGCCCCCACTTGTATTTCCAAGCATGTCTCTCCCTACTGAAGCTCCCTCTTTACCATTAATAAGAATGAGATGGCGGCGAATGAGGATGGATGGATTGCGGGACATAAAATCAACAATGAATTAATACATTGAGCACGTGACATTTGAGTTGAGATGTTAACTCTCCTGTATAGACAGAAACATTGGGCAAATGCAACTCTGTAATCATCTATAAAAGCAAAATCACTGACAATGCCCAATAACATTTAATTAATAACAATTAATGAATTATTTTGTATGGCTCAAACAGCCCAAGGCTTTGCTGACTGAAGCCATTTTGTTTAGGCTTTATATCCTCATATGAGGATAATTACTTACAATCAAACATTTATCAGTGAACATTAACCAAACTGTGCAGATGATGGGAGAAAAGCTTAGCGTTTTTTTGGAGGGTCCCCAGACATAAAGGTAAAGCATTTATTAAAAAGGTTAAAACAGTGGACAACGAAGTAGAGCTGAAACAATTAGCTGATTGGCAAAAAAGTAACAATTTTGATTAAATTAATCAAAACACCAAACATTATCTGTTTCAAGTGTCTCACAGAAAGGTTTGCTCCATTTCTTTGTTTAAGATCAAAGCAGAGCTGAAACGATTGGTGGACTTATTCATTATGTGAACTACAGAAAATTAATATAATTGTTAAGAGACATTTTCCAAGCAAAGATGCTGAAAATTTGCTCTTTCCAGGTTGTCAAATGTGAGTATTTGTTGTTTTTCTTTGTGATAACATATCAAACAGAATATCTGGTCAAACAAGTCAACACACTGCTTTTGACTCGTTTAATTTTATGATGGGTATTTATTACCATTGTGTGATGTTTTATTAATTCATTTTATTTTAAAAAAATTATCTTCAGATTAATCAATACTAAAAAAAACAATCAATAGTTGCAAACCTATGTGATTGTAAATTTAAAATCTTTGGATTTTGTACTGTTGGTAAAAGAAATATTTTGAAGTTGTCATCTTGGGCTCTGGGACAGCGTGATAGGCATTTATTTATGGACATTTTATTTAATAAAAATGAATCTATTAAATGAAACACATAACTGACAGATTAACTGATAATGAAAATACCATCTTTCTGTAGCCGTTAAACAAAGAAAGACAGATTAGCAGAAGCTGAGATTCACTTTGTCGAAGCTGTGTCACTTTTCTTTTTTTATTGTTTAACACACAAAAGATGCCGTGATCACAAGAGCAACATGAACAAGTGATACTTACTAACTAATTTAATTGATTTAGTCTCGTCAGACAAAGAAAATCAAAGACATATCAGTCAGGGACAAAAATAATTGTTATTCTGATTTCCAAATATTCAATCATGCGTCAACACACTGATGAGAAAGATTAAGACCCAGAAACAACCTGCGGTCAATCTAACTCTAATTGTGTATGCCACAGAAAATATTAAAATTGCTGCCCAAATGTGAATTTATAAAAAGCAATGTCTAATGACTTCGGTTTATTTGTCTCATTTTTTTCTTGGTAACCACTTGTGAGCTGGTCTGACTCAGGGGCTTGTTTAAGACGGCTCTGGCAGCAACAGGAACCGTAAACAATTTCATTAACAGGCCCGGGCCTCCGTTAATAGAACAAAAACACACAAACAACATGGAAAAGCACTTTTTGTTTTTAATGTCACCCTGCCGCCGTGGCCATCTCAAAGCAGGATATCCAGTTTGTCCGTGACTGGAATAGAAATGATAAACACTGTGCACTCATTGATGGGCAATTACACTGCCTGCTTGACAGGCAAATGACGCACACCACGGCCTTGAGTCTTCATTTCCTTCCAGGACTCAAAGTGCGTCCAAAATAATGACCACCTCTGTTTTTGAATTTGACTACCTGTTTTGACATCAAATGCGTACAATACGTTATACAACCTTTTGTCTTATTTTTTTCCTTTCAAACGAAGGAAACGGATCTTTTCATGTCTCATGTAGACTGCAGCAGTCTACAGTATGAATAAATAAGAAATGTTAGCAGAGCGAAAGAATTATGAGTTATTAGGAAATTTGTGTATGCTGTAGGTTTATAATTTAATTCAATTTTATTTATTTAAATATTGTGTCTTTTGAGTGCTTGTACCTTACTTTAGGTTTTTGGCTGTAGGAACAGCAGATTGTGTGCTGTTTTATTCTGGGGAATAAAAAAAAAATAAAAAAAAGATATGAATGTGACCGGTGCCGGACTGAGAAAAGAGCTCCCCTTACAGAGACTTACTTCAAGAAGATAAAAAGACGTTAATGTTAGGGCATTTACACTTGTCCAATCTGAATTGGAAGCTGTCACAACTGACAAAAACATAATTGGCAATTATTAAATTCAATGACTGTTTGAGTCATTTTCAAGCTAAAATGCTAAAAATGATCTGGTTTCCAGTTTGTCAAATGTGAGGATTCACTACTTTTCTCCATTTTATATCACTGTAAACAGAAAATATTTGTATCAATCAATCAAATAATTCATTGAGAAAATAATGTGCAAATTCATTGATAATAAAAATAAATCAACACTTATGCAAACTATATGTTTTGTACAATTCTATTGTAATTTTCTACCTTTTCAATTTATAATTTTACAGTTGATTTTTCTACCTTTCTTTGCAGTGGAAGCACTCTCTAAGGCACTAAGAAGTCAAAATCAATTACATCCGAGTTTGTGAATCACTCCTTTTCGCAACACCATTATATGGGATTTTTCAATTCCTTGTTTATTTACAGTCTTGAGTGCAAACAAATTGGCTCAGACAAAATGAGGTGTTATGATATTAAACAACCATATTTTGTTGCCCTGCATACAAAAGAAAAAATTGATTACAATAACAACACAAAAATGAAAAAATATATTATATTATTTGATAGGCAAATTATAGTATAACCAGTTGAAACATCTGGACCAAGGTTGCATGTACTTGCGAGAGGGGATACAGAAACATTTTCTGCGGGTCTGATTAAACTAGCAGTAAAACAGTAGTGAGCTGTTGTAAATTGAATGGCCGTGGTGAGTGTGAGCACGTACAGCACTGAAGAAACGCCTTTTGGCCCAGCTTTAACAAATGCCTGAAATGTCTGGGATTCCGTGGGAATGGCTCCAGTAGCTGAGCGGCGAGGGTTCGTAGGGTGCAGCGCCACAAGACTGAGTGCCAGAGCAGTTAAGTCAGCTCAAAGGAAAGGACTAATAGTGTGTCTCTGTGTGTAGGCTTGTAGAAGAGCACTCTGCAATGTGAACCATGAAGAGCTAACTGTCTAGGCTGGGGAAAAAAGTCAGTAGATTTTCTATGACTTTTCATGGCTGATTACAAAAAACAATGTTGCAATAATAATAAGGTCAAACAGGCCAGAACGTATTCTACTACGTCAGTTTGCCAATTGGGTTGTAACGATCAACTCATTTTCTGCCACGTCGTTTCATGCATCTACTGTATCCCACAAGTAGAAGGTAACAGACATAGCTGGTGTGTATATCAGGTTGTGAAATGGCCAATTCAAATAAACATCAGCTTAAGTTTAGCAGCTTTGTTTTCTTTTGCTATAATTCAGTTTTAAATTCATCATCAAGACCTTTTTAATCAATACTTGCTTGCCATCATTAGTTTTTGTTTTTTAAAACAAATTTCTTTTTTTAAAACAGTGGCACTCTGTGACTCTGGTTGTGAAAGGATCTACATAAATAAAGTTTACTTGTAATGTTTTGCACCAAACATAAAAAAGGAAGACATTTATCTGGGGCAAGCAAAGAAAATGAGAGAAAAATTGTTCACAGATGAGTTGAGTGTTGGTTTAGAAGCTTTCACACAGTGGAAACAAACAGAGAAAGGAAAGGAATTCAAACATGATGCTGGGTTTGTAATGTTTCTTTTGGACAGGTAATCTACTAGCCAAGAAGAAAATCTATGGTCCTTATCTTGTAAACTTGCTAGCAACATGTGCATGTACAATATATATTGTATTTGGATGACGCTCTGTCTAATACTATGTGAGACGGGTAGCAGTCTGGTGATAAAAACACAGCAGTTCATATGAAGGAGTTATTTGTGAGCAAAGGTAAAGTAAGTTTGAGGTAATTTTCATTCACTGGAACAGTTTACGCTCAGCAACGAGGCAACGCCTTTCACAAGCATAAGTCTTGATTTTCTATCAGCTTTGTATTAGTTTGAACACAATTTAATTTACATCTTGTTGCAGTGGAGAGCAACAACCTGCAGAAAGCTATGGATTTAAGGTTTAATGTTATATAGAGGATGCAGAATGAAGGGGAGGAGCATGACAAATATAGAAACAGAAGGAATGATTCATGTGATGGGAGGAGGACAAGGCTGGCTTGGCTTTCAAACACTTCATGTTTTTAAGGCAGTGCTTAGGCAATGAATACATAAGCCACCCCAGGCTGTTAAAATTGTCTTACACCAGCCCTCAACATGTCAGAGACATCAAAGAGAAGCATCCTTACACTGTTGGCAGGTATGCAGAGTTATACAGCCACAGTTTTCAAAAACACAAAAGGTGATAATGAACACAAGTCAAGACAATATAATAAAAAGCCATGGTTTTGCCACACCAGGGGTCACTTCCATCTCAAAATAATAAAGCTTTGTAACAATATCCTGCCATTTCCCCACAGACAGCTTTACTAGCAGCTAAGTTTGTCCTCTTTCCTGCCTTGCTGACCTCCATGGGTCACCCATCAGTATTTTGGTCTCATAAAAGTGTCTGCCGCTACTGAGACGGCAACCTAGACCCCCGTGTCCATTCATAACCTCAGGGCGGAAGCACACCAACAAAGACAGGAAACAATTGGGAAGAACGCTCTGTGAACTTCTACGAACACCATTGTTCAGAGTGGAACAGGTTGGTGGCGCCAGAGCTGACAAGTTTGGCAGAGAGCTGAGGTGAGGAAGAACTAGGGCTGGCCCATATGGACCAAAAAGTTATATCCCGGTACCGGCAGAAGACTGGTATAAAATATATATCGGAATTTTCTGCTAAGTTGGCTTATTTAAGTGGCACTCGCTTCACTCAATTTGCCTCCTTCAGTACTCCTCACACTCGCAGAACTAATGTTCCTCTGTTGCAAACAGGTCAGTGTGCCCCGCTTCTTTCCATGTATGTGTGCTGTATGTGTGCTCCGGTAACTTTCTCCATCAGTAGTAGGCTACGTTGTATAAAGCTGTCGAAAAAAACCAAACAGAAGTTTTCCTACCGCGATTCAGTTCACACCCGCAGCCGCACATTAGCCTTTAAAACAAAACCAACGTGGTACCTAACAAATTACATCTGCACTATTGTGTTCACTGTCACTTTACCTGGCCCGTGCTTCTAGAGTATCCACTGTGTTGCGACTTGTAAAGTAATGACTGTTTTTCTCTTAAAAGTGTTTTTTTGTGTTTTTTTTGTTTAGTTTTTTTTTTACAAGCCAGGTCTTCAGCTGTCTCTCGCTCCTTATTGTAAGAGTTTGTGAGTAGACGGCTGTGTGCAGACGCACATGGAGGGGCGGGGCTGCGTGGTGAGGGAGAGAGGGGAGCCAACGCTGGCAGGACTTAATTAACTCAACATCAAACTAGATTGGTATAAACGGTACTGTCTCTTTTGAAATTATATCGCCGCGTACATTATACCGATACACTGCCCAGCACTAGGAGGAATCCATCCCACTATCCCAATCACCCCTCCTCACCACCGTAGTGACTGGTGACCTTGCTTTTCCTTCTGATACAGCCTGGGTGAATGACTGATGTGTTCATATCCACGATTACACCACAGTGTTACTCTCCTGTTTCCTAGCAGCAAGACTAAACAATAGTCGTCCGCTCTGTCTGCGCACACACACACACAGAGGTTATGTCCCTGTGTGATTTATAATCCATGTCTGTGTTGCTGTTACACACACCCACACTGACCCTGTCAACTCTCCAAGTCCATCTTATGATTGGTGGACAGACATATGTGATGGGAGCCAAGAGTAAATTTGGAACATCCATATCAAGAAAGGCCCTCACCCGACCTGACTCAAATCTGATTCATAGCAATACTCAAATTGTAGCAGCCTGCATGAAAGCAACAGTAGTCTCCCTGTGCTCACAGGCTACAGAGGAACACATGCTACAACGGTGGAAAGTGCCAAACCAATCAGAAATTGAAACGTCTGCTGAGAGCGATTCTCCACCTTATGGAAAATTATTAAATATACAACAGAAACCCAATAAATCTGGCGAAAGCTGCTGCTGTGGCTGAGGACAACCCATCTCCAGCAGAGGGTAGATAATTAAGATGACTCTAATTAATGTGTTTAAAATACCAGCCACATGGGGAACGCTAATTTATATTTCTCTAGGCATGGTGAAAGGCCTCCAACAGAAACTGCTCCGCAAACACCACACACACAAGCCACATCGGACTATAAAAAATTATATATATTAAAAGATTTTTTATTTATATTAAACAAATTTTTAGTGAAGATGAGTATTTTACCACAACAGAAAACACTTAAATCCTTAATATAACAATATTATTCCAGTAAGTTTTCTGTACTTTAACGGCCGTTTTTAATACCACATAGTACGCAATTGAATACATTTTTCACAATCAAAAGTATGTTGGAAAACCAGTAGCGACAACAGCTTTTTAATTCTTATCACATGCTTGTCAGTACATCCAACCAGAATATAGCAATACATTTAAATACATTTAATGAAATGAATATGATCTGGAGCTAACAAGCGACAGAAAATGGATGGATGGATTAATCAATGAAAAATGGTTAATTCATTTAAGTTCTTGCAAAAATCAACACTTTGACCATTATGAGGCGTCCAAGCTACTGTACCTGGATAGCAATACAGAATGCCTGAGAGCCTTAATGCATTATATTCTGCATTTATCTGTATTTTCAATTGTCACCTGCCACCTGAGTTTTCCTCTACATAAATAAAAATATTTTCACCTTTAATAGGTGCAGGAAAAAAAATCACCAGAATGCCGGAAAACACTGTTTAATGTGCAAATTCTTCTTTTTTTTTTTTTTAATTAGTGTTAAAATCTCATCTCAATTTGGTGAACCTATTCTCGTGTCTCATCTTTTGAGCCAAGTGTCTGGTCACACCCCTAGTTAAGACTTTTGCTTTTTTAATACTTTCTAAGGACTTTTTGGGAGGAAACTTAATTCATTGTTTTTGAGGACTTATTAAGACCTGCAGAGACTATGTCCAGGATACTTTTCACAGTTTCGAACACGTTTAAAATGTAAAAGAAATGGGTTCAGTTAATGTGATGCAAGCTGTTCATATCATCTCCATCATCTGACAAGTGTTTTCCTCATAATTTCTTATACACATAAAAACAAGAACAGAAAGGCATTGATTTTATTTCACAGTAATCTAGTTCATACTTCCACTGGCGTTTTCCACAAATTTGAATAAAAAGAAGCTCATTAGATATGCAAGATTAGGGGCACCCTTGAAGGTCTAGGGGCTTTTTTTGTGCCGATCATGAAACACAACATCCCTAGTTCAAGACTGCCAAGGCACCATTGTTGCATGGGATTCCCATCTCACTCTCACCTCATTTCACATGATCTCTGTACTCTAATAACAATATAAACTGCCCAAAAAATACATAAAAGAAAGAAATTGCTAAATTAAAGAAATATGTGATGGACAGATGGACTTTCTGTCAGTGCAGAGCAGGAATGGAAAAAAAAAATACTATCCCAACGGGAATCCCCTGATTTCTTTTGAGTCACAGCCAATATTTTCAGCTGCCAGCTCTTTTCAGGGCTCAGGCTAAGCCGATGTCCTAACAGACAAAAAAATCTGTGCCACATAACAGCTATTACCAAAACATAATCAAATGCCCATTTTCCTGAAATGAGTGTGGGCAAGAAATAGTAATTCATTACAAGTAAATAGACCCAATGGTAATATTTCCCTTCATCTCATAATTTCAACTCAGTTTTTAAAAGGAAAAGGAAATAAAGGCCTGCTTTATTTTGAAACAGATTTCATAAGCCTGTATTTCTCAACTACCGAATATTATTGTAAACAGGTTATTCAAAATAGCCCCGCGCACACACACACACACAAAACAAATACAGAAACAAAACAGCGTTTGTTTATAACCAATAACACATCCATTTATAGATTGCAGAGTGCACAATGCAGAGTGATAGCATTGTTTCCCCATATATAATCCCATATAAGTTAATATAAGTAAGGAGCCTAGCTAATAAGTACATGTTAATGTAAAATTGACTGCTGGTGCAATATATAAATTAACAAATTCTGTTAAAAATGAGTGAACAAACAGCACCAGGAGATAAAATACTGACAGCAAGAGCCTCGCAGTCGCAACGGTGTACCGTTAGATTGAATTGCTAGCCGTGGATCAACCTCACTCGCATGTAGGTGGTTGCTCAAAAGACGTCCATCTGCAAACTATATCGACAACTGGTTGCTGTTAAAGACCATGAACTAACCACCTCAAAGAATCAAGAATATAAAAATGCTTTGGGGGGCAGCTGTCCACAACAGGTCGTAACCAGCCAAGGTGCCATTATAAAACTAAACCCTGGTTAAAAAACCACTACACTGATGATGACCAAATTAAGACCACTTAAACCAGTTGTTCTCAAACTCGACCAAGGACCCCACATTTGAAGATTTTGTCCCACGATCGCCGATCTGGGACAAAAGATTTTTTATTCCAGAAAGTGTATGAATTCAATGACTAAAATAGTCATGCATTCAGTCACTATGTTACTCTAGCGAAAATAAATGATTCCCGTTTTTGCTGGGGACTCCCCTGAAACCCCCTCAAGGACCCCTGGGGGTCCCCAGACCCCTTTTTGAGAACCACTGACTTAGACAACAGCTACAGAAAGAACTCAGAACTAATATAGAGACAGATGAAATGGTTTCGTCATACTTGCACTGGTGATTTCGGTGTTTTTACTTGAGTGCTTCAGTTTTATGTACATAAATAAGACCTGTTTCCATTAATGTCAATGGAAAGCAACAATTAATATCCTATTGCATTCCTGTTCGGCTCCCAGAACATAGTCGGGAAACACAGAGGAGACTTTATTTGTCTCCAGGGCTGAAGTTGAACTTCAGGGCTTAGTCCCTCACTATTTCTTCAGCAGTTGGCAAAAAAACACACGGGAGCTCTGCTTTTGTCTTGAGAAGTTGCAGTCTTCATTAACCGGCCACTGTAACATATACTGTACATTACTGCTAAACTAATGGCTTATTGCTGTTGCTCTCTGCCATTCATCGGAGCACCGGTTCCCATGCACGCACGCGCACACACGATGCAAGCAGATGGATGCTTCAGTGGATGATGTTGTGTATTTGCCATTATTACAGCTAATCACGTGATGTGTGTGCCTATAGTCAAATCTAATCAGTTTTGGTAATGAGCTACCCTACAACCTTGCTTTGCCACTTTGTTTAATGGATGCACCTAGTTTGGTGTAAAAAGGAGGGGGAAATTAGCAGTAGCTGCCCTGGGAGAGGCTCAAGTTACCCCTGTTGTGACTCCAAACATGGGACGTAAGCCAAGCCTCGTGGTTCTACAGCTTTGTTTTCTGTTGGTGTGCAGACTGCATAAAGAGCCTGCAACCTGCAGTCAACTCTGACATTTATTTTTCAGTTGTAAATTTTATAGTAAGAAAGCTAAAAGACACTTTTTGGAATCAAAAATAATACAGTCACAGTGAGATCTACTGTGCCTCTTTTGATATCAGATCCATTTCTTTATAATGCATGTTATTGTGTAAAAAGCAGATCTGAGACCAGAAGAAGACAGAAATAAAGTCTGCAACAAGTTGTAAGGAAATGTAGCTTACTTTAAGAATTACAGTAGGGCTTTTATTACAGTAGCAATAAAAGGGTACATCTGAAGAGGACATCTAAAGCCTTGCATTCTGTCCTGTGGTTCTAGCTAAGGCTTAACGGATCTTTTCATGCTTTAGTGAAAGTAGGCAAAGAACCGCAGGTCCCAGACCACAAGACCACAGGCCTATGACTGGAGATCAGAGCTTGCTATTCAATGCCTTATCTTGATTAATCATCATCTCACACAATTAGGAAATCAACTCTGCTGTGAGACTTTTTATAAAACAATTATATTGTTTTATAACAACATTGTTTTATTATATATATTAACCACATCCCACCCTTTTCTACAGATCATTTTCTAGGATGATCCCATTCCTAGATCGACATTTTCAGTAACAATCTAGCTGGTATGACAGACAGGGATCACATCATACACTAATTTTCATTCTGCATTAAGTCTGATTTTAAAGCCTTATATGAAATCATCTATTATGTCCGTTGAAATGACGACAAATTGATTTAATGCAATATTGCTATTGTACTGTGTTTTTTTTCTTTTGGAAACCCCTTTGTGTTCTATACTTGGCAAGTTTTTTTATGAATTATATTTTAACCACTGATGCCTGAACACCACTAACTGAATAGCTTCAACAAAAATAATAGCCTACAATTTTGCCAACTTCACAGCGCTTACAACAACATAATGTCAAAATCAGACATGCAAACTGGTCAGGGGTAGAAAAAGATGAGAAGGATACACATGCAGAGAAACTCAAAGAGACAAAAGGAGGGGTTTATTTTAAGCTTACATGTTTTACAGATAACAGGCATTTGTGTACTGCAACAAGCGAAAGATACACTTTGTGATGAAAAGTGGTGGGGACATAAGAGCTCAGATTAGGGGTGTGAAGTTACTCTTAGATTACGAGACAATACAATGCACGATATTGGTGTCACAAGAACGAGATGTAGCGATATTTTACCACTACTTACAGAAATCAGCAATGCTGGAATTTGTAAGTTGGGGTCTGGGGGTCCTCCCAGAACATTTTGAGCATTTAAGACTTAATTTAATTTATCTTGGGGATTTTTTCCCACAACAATTTACATTTATGAAATGTTTTTACTTATGTAAACGGAAACAAAATTCAGGTGGTAGGCGACAATTCTAAGGCTGAAGATACACTGGGTAACTATGAGCAATGTTGCTGGGCAATCTTGTTAGAGTCATTACGGTAGTAATCTTTACTCATTACCACTGACAATGTTGCCCTGCACAACTGCTCTAAAAGTTGCTCTGTGTATCATCAGCTTAAGTCATGACAAAATCGAACACTATAACAGAATATTATGCAGGGAGGCTCTCATGCATTCCATGCTGCTTTCAGATATGTTTCTCCTGTAGATCAACTTTTCTAATTTAATATCATCCCTGCTGAGTCAGAACACATGCAGGCATTATCGAGTCTTCCCTCCTCTGTTGTCATGTTTACAGGGAGAGAATGGAAAATTTGGTAAAAAAAAGAAACTGTGTCAAGAAGTTGTTTAAGTTACTGACTGGTGCACGTTTTGGAGTCATTTTATAGCCTAGTCAGTAGAGCCCTTTTTTTCTTAAGTTAAATAAACAAATGAAAGCAAATAAACCTTTCTGAAAGCATGTTTATTTGTTATTCAACATTTCTTACTGCAAGCTATTTTTCATTGGTTCAGTGGGACAGTGGTGGGGATGTGTCCCCAGTGTAAATGACACTGATGTTGACATGTTTTATCCTGTTGACGTTAAACTACAGTACATCCAGGTTGATATCGTTGGTTTCCATAAATTAACAATTAGATTAGCTAACATTATTGACTATTAACAGTGGGCTAAGTTATAAACATTGGCAACATTACTGTATCCGACAGGAAATTGAAAGCTAGGTTACTTATGTCTGAATTCAATTGGCTGTCAGGTTAAGGCTAATGCTGGAGTGGACGGGTAAATGCAGAAAAATAAATCTCATCAAATAGACACAAATCACATATTTGGCCCATTTCGGTTTCAAAAACAGCAAAAGGTAAGGGGTTTGCATGCTTGCGAAATAATTTTTCAGGACATCACAAGATTTTCCATTTGACTTTTTCTCTCATTTAACAGGTGTCTTTCAAGACTGGAAAATGGATTTCCATGTCTTCCAGGATGCATGGGAACCCTGTCAGTTTTACAATAGGCCTTCTGAGCCTGTTCTGTCTTCAAGGATGTGTAACAACTATGAGCAATCACCTCAAGCACAAAGTCATTAATGGAAAACACTCTTAAGGGTCAATGGGACAGAAGAGCATAATAATGGATGCCTGTGAGCTCAACAGAAACTGCATGCAGCCGTCACACCAAACAAACATTAATAAGAGCCTGACAAAGCAGACATGTGCAGAGATGCTCGTTCAAAAGAGCTGTTGAACTAATGTACGCAGTGTTGCATAATGGTGCGAGCCAAGGTGTTGAGACAGCACCCATGCGCAAAATTCTTCTCAGCACTTGAACTTGAACTCTTTTGCAGTGTGAAATGGGTGGGCTTGTCTTCTTTACCTCCTCCACACAACATGAGCAAAGACAACACTACAGTTTATTAAGAGTAGGTGTACAAAGACTAAGTGTTGTGGTGTTACGTCACCGTGTGGTTCCGGCTGCGTTGACACAGAACTTGCCCTACTTAACTAAACCTGAACAAATTATACAGCTCTGACATTTCAACACCAAAAGGGACACAACTAACTTTTGGCAACTTTTAGGCTGTAATTCTTCCTTAATTCTGATGCAAACAAAAAAACTCTTTAGTGACATTTGTGTCCAAATGAGAGTTTAATTCTGTAAATGTTAGACTGGTTGTACATTTGGCAAAGAATAAACGGGATTGGAAATAATGATGTGCTGTGAAAAGTAGCTGAGAAGAACTACGCAAGAAGCTGCTACTGGTCATTAGCAAACAATCAATGAATCCAAACATTCAGTCACTCCATTTATAAAATTTGCTGTTTGATTGTGGCAAAAATCATAATTGCGATTATTTTGGTCAATATTGATATCACGATTATTTAACACAGTGTTTCCCACACATTAATATATTTGTGGTGGCTAGCCACATTATCAACACTTTACTATTATTATGGATACTAATTGACTTGGGAAACATGAGACATGTGCTGAACACACACACACACGGAGTGGAGCAGAGGAGAGACAGGTGAACTACTCGAGTAGATGTCAACTAGTTAAGTTGTAAAAGCTGAAATTCAATAGTGGTGTTCTGGTGGGAGATAAAGTTACTTAAACAAACTGTGAGTAAGAATAGTAAATTAATAAGCTGTATTTTGTTAAGCTATGAGTAAAGGACAATTCTGCTGCTAGGCTAATTTATTCAATTTAAATGACATAGGCTTAAGCAAATAGAAGTGACTATCACATTATAGCAGTTATAACAACTGTTATCTTGACTTGAGCTGAGCTAAACATGCCTCAGTCTGGCTGAGAGTGAATTTGTGCTTTCAGGAAGGGGCAAGAGACACCACTCTAAAGGAAAAGGGTGAGCTGGATTTATAACACGAGAGCACTGTTTTCAAAATGGAATGCAGCACAATAATGGTTTTATCTTCTTTTCATAAAATCAATGGAAGTCAAACTCATAATTGAAAAAAAAAAATCAATTAAAGCTGCAAGCAGCGTTGGGTGGGCGCTTGCACGTGTAGCGTGTTGAGGTAAGAGGTGGCCGCTTTGTAGATTCTGAAGCTCTGTCGTTGCAACCGTGAATTTGCCATGTGCTTTGCACGCTGCACATGGTCATAGCACTTAGCACTATGACTATAACTGAATATTGGCATGTTATCAATACTGTAAAATTTAGTACAGACCTGATCACGTACAGTCAAGTTACAACAACTTCCTGTGTCACAATGAAGCGTGGAAGTTAAGCCATGCCGCCGCCACACAGTTAACTGCAAACTCACAAGTTTTTATTTCATGTTTACTGACAAACGGACGGACCTTGCACATTTCATGTTCGGGCCCTCATTAATCGCCCAGACCTAAATGCAGCTGTAGAAGTGTGCTCGGTCCTGCCACTGGTGCATGGAAACTATATTGCAGTTACATAACTGATTAAAACCGTAGTCTTGTCAATTGACCCTTCGCTAAGCCCTGCCCCCCTTAGTTACTGTTGCTAAGTCCGACAAACTGCCTGTGCTGCCGCAGTCTATTATTGAACTCCCCGGAGAAATATTGTCAAATTTATTGGAAAAAGCGGTTTTGCAGTTGCATTATACATTTAAGGGTTGTATTCAGGCTGTCGAACTGACTCAATTTGGCGCTATATAAATAAAATTGAATTGAACATGAAACAAATGAAAGATACAAGTTAAAGCCTACCAGTCACACAGTACCACCGCATCCCCCGACGATTGAGAAGAAAGACAACGATATTAAGGGTCAACACTGTTCCAGTTAGGCTGGGTAGGTCTCTATTCACTATTACAATCATTAAAAAACAGAACAGTAGGGCTTTATTACAATACATTCAGTAGGAAGTTAGCTGGCGTTAGCTAACTAACATTACATTAGGCACAATCCACACATTTTTTTGGATTTATTTTAGGTTTTTGAAAGAGAATAAATCGTATTTCTATCAACCTCTCTGGGTAGCAACTGTAACAATTAAAAGTGCCCCAGGAACAGTGCTTGACCATATCTTAGAAAAATACAGCCAAAAAAAAAGCTAGAAAACGACTTTTCGCATTAGAGTCAATGGAGCGGAGCCAAGAACGTGTCACACTTCAGTAAGAGAGAGTCCTGTACTGCGCTGTAATTGGCCATGTTTATTCGGACGTGGCTTAGCAAAGGGTCAATTGCTAGGAGGAATGCCTTCCATCTCTGAAATGTTCCGGTTCCCTCTGAAAGCCATCCAGAACCATGACATGTAGATGGTCCTGGATCAGGTCTAGGCAGTATGACAGTTTGCAGTTCTACAGTATAGAATCGTCAAATGCATTAAATGAGTTAGAGAATTAAAACAAAAGACTGCTTACTTCTTTGACAATGGCTCTGCGTCCAGCAGCGTTCACTGAAGTGTCCATTGATGGTGGTCGTCTGGCAGGTGGTTTTTCCGATGGGCGCCCCTGGGCACACGTCACCACACTCTCTGTCATTCTTGTTAGCCATGATGTAGTTGTCTTCCACAGAGTCTGAGATTTTAGACCAGTCCAGAGTGGAGAGATAGCAGAGATCTGGGTTCTTCTCAATTCTCACGGCTCCTCGGGTGATGTTCATCAAGCTATGGAGGCCAATCTCTCGCAGCTGGAGCATCTCAAACATCACTAGAGCATAGTTGAAGAAGAGATTATTGCCTCTGATCACAGTTAGGTTGGGGAAGAGATCAGAGAGGCTCTCCAGGCCGTAGACCCTGAAGAGCAACAAGTAGTCAGTGACCACTATCAGTTTGGGGAAACTGAGGCCTCGGAAATCCTCGGGCTTGGTCCTGAACATGAGTAAGATCTTCAGATGGCCTTCGATCACTGTGCAGTTCTCAAGCATCTGCAGGTTGGTCACATTGTTCCGGATGTCCTTACTTGGACAAACTGAAAAGACATAAAAAGAAAAACACTGGTTCTTTAGCATGACTCAACAAGCTCAAACAAAATTGTGTGGAACGGTTGAGATATACAATAAAGTGGGTGATTGAACAGTATTGACTTATGAATAGGAAATGTTATGAATCTTGGACATGAACGGCAGAAAAAAAAATCCCAACGGCAATTTATCTTGTCCAGTTGTTGGCAGATTACGACTGCTGAGCGTGACTGACGCGTTAGGCAAGATGTCTGCTCTGTAAACTGGAAAAACAGGGTTGAAGTCAGACGGTCTCAAGGAGGGGACAATAAATAGCTCTCTTGGTAATTAGGGGGGTTATTTCACTGAAAAATATGTGGTTATGCATCTGGCTTTGATGAAGACCAGACCATCTTCACTGACATTTTGTTTAGCAACCACATATCTGGCTGTGAGCCACTGTCTAATATGGAGTGCTGTCATCAGAGTGAGGCTGTGCTCATCCTTGGTAACACCAAAGTGATTTGTGGAGTTGCTTCTGCAACTGAAAACCATAAAAAAACATTAGTGAACACATGAAGAATATTTGTCTAGGAGGGAATTGAAGCACTAATGGCTGCGTATTGCACCAGTAGTAGATTTGTGGTTTTGCCAGTCCTCACTCAGACACATGATCTCGTTTGATGAGAAATTCCTTAACTATGTGATTGCACAAACAGGCTGCATTTGTACCATCTCAATCACTTGAAATCCTACTGTATCACAATGACGCAGTATTAATGTATTTGATTATTGAGATTAATGTAGGGCTGCAACTATTATTTATCTGTCAGTTTTCTTTTCAATCTATCCTTTGGGCTATTGCATACAAGTAAGTAAGTAATTTTAAAAAAAGCAAAGCACAATTTTTTAGATCCTCAACCCCTCGATTTATTTTTTTTTGTTTAACCACTAACCCAAAACTCGCTGCTTTAAGAAATAACAATTGATTAATCAACTACTTGTTCCGGTTCTGAATGAATGTAAACTGTACTACAAGTCATAATGTGGAAACCTTCTAAATATAACAGTATTACACTCAGGGCGGTCTGTACGGAGAGAACCGATAGTAATGAGAATTTCCTCAACGCTCTCTTCTTGAAATCAGCCAAACTCTCACACATATGCTTTGGGTGACATAACACGAGTAATGACAGTCATAAAGCTGTTTTCCTTTGCAGGTGCAACGTGGGACATTCCAGGCCCAATTTTACAGTTCACAAGTCATGGGTGCAGCCGGTGGGGTCTGCTGCCTAGTGAGAGGACAGTATTTGTTTACCTACTGACCCACCATTGAGGTGGTCACATCAGGAAAACTGGTCAGCCATGTGGGGACAAAACGTATAACAGCTAGACGTGCACCTCTTTATGGCAGCAGCGCACGCACGCACGCACGCACGCACGCACGCACAGTGTCCAATCAACAGGCTTTTTACTCTAAGACCTTAACCAGCAGTGTAATCTAGAGTTCAGCCTACAACTTTGAAGCTTGTTTAAAGTACACACAAAATGTCCTAACATGGGTTTAAACTGCAAGCTATTAAAAGCAACTTGGCTTGTTAAGAAGTACATTTGTCCTTTTAAACTACATTGAGCTTTGCAGTTCTCTTTGTGGTTTGGGGAGTACAGCCAAAGTGTGTGCATGTGAATGGCATGCTACAAACCAGTAAATTCAACACATCCACCTCCAAATTAAACATTTTCTATCAAAATGACAGTAACTGCTGGAGGAGTATGCAGCAGTTGTAGTCTATAATGTAGATCGATCAAGGAACATATTTACTACCTACAAGGACCCTCCCTCTTTCTCATACAAGGCCCCACACAAAACAGTTTAATAGATAAAGACGCTGGCGGTGAACAATACGAGGGGACAGTGGTTCTGTAGTTGCAGTTAAGTCAGCCAGCTGAGTGCTAGGCGACCCTGTGGAGAAGGCGAATCATCACAGGGCAGCGAGTCCAGTCTCCTATCAGTGTACACTTTCAGCCAGGCCAGTATTTTTAGCACCACATTCCCAATAGAGAATTTAATACACTCAGTCCTTTCCAATAGTGTCTCACATTGGAAACTGGAACATGGCAGCCCTGGTGTGTAAGTGAGGAATTTTAGAGCGGCAGCAGAGAAAGAACTGAGCAGACTTCTCCATGTGTTAACACTTATTTTAGAAACAAAACTTTGGCAAGAGTACAAAGTTGTTTTTTTTAAACTCAGCTTTTTGTTTTTTTGAGAGTAGAGCGCTAAAACTCATTCTGTGACGAAATGACATTATTCAAGTAGAACAAACCTGCTGCATCTCAGAATTGAAATGCTCCCTGTATTGTTGGGAAAAAATAACTGGGAGACATCACAAAAGGTTACTATGGAGACTAGGCCAGCTCCAGCTCTCCATACATCACCTAATTTGAGCCAGGGAGACTGAAAACACAGCCATGGTGCTCTGAATCCTCAATTAGAGTCATTAGAGAGGCAGATTTTCATTGAGCGATGCCATGGGGGGACTCTCACTGCCTTCACCCCTGAGACAGATGAACTTTTAAGGTTAATTAAAAAGGAGCAGTATGATCGTTCCCCATTTCAGCAACATTGTGAGGGAGGATAAACCTTATAACACCAACAGGGATTGTAGTCACACTGGCAAGATCCTAAAATCAAATTTTATCTCTTACCCATTAGTAATAAACAAAATACTGATACCAACAATGAATTTATCCAACCAAAACAAGGCAAAGCTCATTTGTATAGTATTTATGTGCTTAACTAAGACAGAGACATCTTTTCTATAGACCTTTTCCAGAGCTTTCGACTCTATCGCACTCTCTCCACCTGCAGTAATGCGTAACTTTAAGCCAGCACGGATGAATAGTCCTGCAAGTGCTAAGGATGACATCATAACACCAGAGCTCGATGTCAACAAATACATCTCCATCTCAGCAAACTTAATCTGCTGATGAAGACCATGTGATACAGTAGAAGAACCTGACAGACAAACAATGTCAGTGCAGTCATACAGTAAATAGGTTCACATTTCCCAATGGTAAAGTATTGTCTGTGTGTCATGCCGTGTGATTGCATTAGGTGATATGTCCCTAAATCAGAACACTCAAATACTTGTGAGTAGTTAAAATTGTTGATTTTGGTCTCATCGAGTGATTTGTGGCTAATCATTAAAAGATAAACTAACAACTTTACCCTTGTTTGACTTTTATGCCCCAGTTGAATAGTAGTAAAATTAAGTCAAGTGTCAGTAGAAGACAATCTGTGTCTGGATAGCTTATTTGGATATGGAAAAATGTACAGTAGAGCTGAATAATCATTGAGAAATCAATCGACAGAAAAATAATCAACTAATTATTTGTTTGTCATTTCAGTCATTTTTCAAGCAAGATGATAGTATTTGCTGCTTTTCATTGTCATAATTCACTGTAAAGTCAATATCTTTGGATTTTCAATACATCTGAAGACAGTCTGATCAGACCACTGTCAAAGTCAGCCAGACGTTAAGGAAATCCATACTGCTTCTTACATTTGAGAGAAGAAATTGCAAATTTGTCAATATCCGACAGCTGACCTATGACCTTATTTCCACAATTTCCAAGTCAAAATTCTACACTAAAGCAGACAAGTTGCAACTAAGACCAGATATTTAAAACGTGTAAGTGTAAATGCAATGCCAACGATGGCATTTCATTCAGTGTCTTCATAATATCCTGATAGATATCATTTTGAGGTTGGGCCAATGGCTGATAGTCACTGACCCCTCATCATAACTTTGCAATTTAAAAACCACAGCGCCTCCTCCCCTCTTAACCTGCACATTCAGGCTAACTGAGCATATTTCAGATTATCTGCTTAATGAGGTGGTTTAAGCATAGGCTATAGTGAGTAAAAGTAAGGACAGTCCAGGACAGTAGGTGAGGGTGGGCTGTGAATGGGCTCAAATATGAAATAGACAATCAAAAATAGTCTGAGCGTCACAGTCTGTCCACTGTGTGCTCAGTGGCACAATGTACAAACCCACAAACCTTCTGCTATAGCTGCAAGCATCAACAGGCATTGACACTTCTGATCTTGTGAAGGAGATGGATGGGGGTGCAGGCTTTCAGACTGACTGTATATTATCACTGGGCCTCATTGAGGCAGTAAGTACGAACACAAACACTCTGTGATTGCAACACTTCCCTTTTCAAGGTTTCGCTGTTCTGTTTTCCAACCTACACTAAAACTAACTGCAGAGCCACAAAATGCAGAGGTCACAGAGAAACATGCCCACTGTGTCCAAACTGACAGTTTTAAGGCAGGTTTAAGGCAGACCAGAGAAGAAAAAACACTTTCAAAACCATCTTCTTAAGGGGTAAAATAATGGAATAATAAGCTTAAATTCTGACAACAGTTTCAGACATTTTTAATAAGTCAGCATAGAACCATTCAACTTTGAAAGGCTCTTGGCATTTACAGTTAATTGAGAGGTTTGTCACCTCTACAACTCAACAGGAATAGATATTACAGCGGTTAGACGGTGACATTACTACAACTCTAGAGTAAGGATTATTCTTTCCGCGTCCGTGAGTACGCAAGGATCCTGTGACGAAGAAGTCGCCATCAGAGGCGGCGGGAGGGCTGTGTGGGTATCCGAGTGCCTCCCATTTTTTCCATTTGCCATCTACGCTACCAGGGCACCAACCGATCTACTGCGCATTTGCGGAACAAGTCTGCCGAGCGGACTCCAGAAAGTAGTATTTAACAGAAGTAGTCCGCATCTGTGGGGAACGCAGCTGTCCATGTGCGCGTCTGTTGCAGAGTATATTTGAGGCTTAAGAGGTGCAACCTTCCAGGGAAAGAATCATCCTCAACAGTAGAGGCTCTCCTAAAAATGTCTTGTAAGTAGGGCCAAGTTAAAGAGGTTTATCAAATGTGCCAGCTGTTTTGGTATGGGTGACATGCAAGTGCAGCACATTGACAATAGAGTACAACACAGCAGGGAATAAAATGAAACCAAAGAAGTTCAAGCCCCAGATCTTTAAATAGAATGAAAGTGAGTAAAAGAGAGAGCATATAACCACAAAGTTCCCTCTTGGGATTGTCTGATGGGTATCCTGTTAAGTAATGGCTTTGTATGAAAGATAATTTTGTGATTCAGTTGCCCACTCGCCTTCAAATGATTCTCTCTGCCAATGCTGGCAGTGAGGTAATTAATACCTCTAAAGTGTGAGAGCACAATAACACATAAGCACATTTCCTTTTAACAGTGTCAAGGGTAAAGATCTGACACAACAAGACTTCTCTCCCTGTCAGACGCCTGTGTGGTCAATGTAAAAGATTGCAGGTGTGCCAGATTACTCAATTTTCAAGCTCTATATAATTTTCAAAAGTGAACCTGTCAACCAGGATTAGACAGCCACTGTTGAGGGTGACAAGTGCAGAAATCATTCCATTGTCTACATGTCAAACATACTTTAGTACTTGAGAGTGTCTGTGTGGCGTTTTTTTGTCTGAGGTGGTGGGAGGATTGACAGTTTCATCGCCTTACAATTGCTCTCCTTACTGGGAGGCGTTAATCAAAAGGCGCCAGGTTGCCGACTGCTGAGACCCGCTCTGACCAGTGAGGTAAATAACAACAGGCTGCCGGTGGCTTCATGGTGAGCCCCTGCTATATCACGCTCCCGTGATGTTTTATCATGCAAAACAAAACGCTGCAGTCTGACAACCCTGCCACCTGAGACCTCAACACACAATCTGAGGTGAGCCAAGCTGGAAGTCAACCACAGGTGTTGCCTCTTACATATTGCCATTACATTCGAGTCACAGGGCTCAGCAACCGTTTTTGTTTGTTTTTTTTGAAAAATAAATAAATAAGTAATGTTCAAAAAAACCTAAAAGGCCGTTAAGCAGCCCTTACCACTGTTCTGAATGTATTTTCAGTATCCTCAAAAGACTCATATGGATAAAACAACATCCTGTCTGCTGCATGATAAAGAAAGATTTTTAACTTGTTTCCCAAATAGCAACTGTTTCCTCTCTAAGTAGTCAGATATGACATACAACCCTGTTTGTTTTGTATGAGAAAAAATATATACATGTTATTTAATGTAAAAATACAGGATAATACAATGTATAGAAAATATAACTAATGATAAAACTTTTGACTTGAGTTAACTTTATTACATGAAATGTTGTTAGGAACTTGCCTTGGTGAGCTCCCAGTGCAAGTGCACACATTACAACATACTTAACAAAACAAAGTACCATAAATATAAAACATTTGATAAAACACTATAACCGCCATAGTCAAAAGACAAATTAAGCACAGACATATGTCATTTCCAGTTAACATATTTGTTAGGAAACATGGGCACAACTTGAGAAACGGGTTAAAGATCCTCTTCATCGTGTAGCAGATGGAATATTTTTTTCATTCAGATTGTTAGAAAAGGATTTTGGAGATACCTATAGAACAGCAGTAAGCAGGTTTTTCAAAGTTCACAAAAAGAAACGGTTGCTTAACTCTGTGACTCGAATACATAAGAGGCCCAAGCTGGGGCTTGCTGAAAGTATGGATTATGCAATATGTAACAAAACACACGCTTCAGTTATATAGGCATTTTATCAACTGCCAGCCTAGGCTAAATCAATTAAATCAATTCACACTGCCACTTATATGTAAGCTTTCATTATTAAGTGAATTTTTCCATCAAGCTGAGCTGGACAGCTACCAATAAGTAGCTCACAAGATTTCCTGACTTTTATACTGGTCAGTCCAGCTTATGAAATCAGCCAGTGTGAGGCCCAGGTTCCACTCGTCCCTTCTGTGGTTCACTCTTAAATCTGAGAGGAGTGGGAGGGGGGCTGCAGTGCAATTACACAACTTGCTTTTTATTTATGTCTTACAATTCTTGCTCAAACTAGTTTGATGTCATCTCTACAATCTCTACAAAATGATGAAAGGTGAGAGTCTGTGCTTTTCTTTTCAGTCAGAGCGCCTCTTAAATCCATCTACTGCCGGTAGTATGAGTTTTAAAGCTACTTGGGGATACATGCTGCCTGTGCATACAGTGAACACACTGAACTGAGGAGGCGTGTGTGGATTGTGTGTTACTCAGTGCATGCTCTTGTCAAGATTAATGTAAACCATGATGCATTTTCTTCTCAAAGATCAGACAAGAAAAATGAAATGAATGGACACAGTAGAGCAATTTAGGTGATAATGTTTTTTTCAATTCTGCACCAAAACTAATGCAATGTATTTGGACTTGCACTCTCTGGTGCAGAATAACATTATAAGGAAAACATGAAAATCAATCACTCCCACTTGAGCATTAATTGCCAAACATATTTGGATTCCCCATAGTGGAGCTTTTGAAGCATTATTTAGATATTGAATATGTTTCTTTCATTTAACCCATTGCTATCTAATTTAGAAATATTTTGTTTGTTGATTACAAAACAAAATCATGACACATGGACTGAATACAAGCCAAGGCATCAAAAGGAACAGCTATATTCATTTCACTATTTCAATAAGTCCTATAGTCGGAACAGTAGAGAAAACACGTGAAGAGCTGTTAAAAGTTTGAAAATATTTAATCTCACCTATAAATCACCAGTAAGCTTAGATACAAAAAAGCATAACATTTCCTGGTATATGGGACAATGATTGAACTTTGTAATGTCACGTTTACCAGACTGGTCTCTGTTCTCGTCATACTGAAAATTCACATTACTGTACAGCAGTTTTAAGTCCCACAGGTTTCCTTATAAGTAATAGCCCATATTTGCTCGAAGTGACAGATTCCATCAGAGTAAACCAGTGAGCGTGTTTAGTCACTGTGGTGTTTGATGTAATGTGGAAATGTCTCCGGCTGATTGCAAATGTGTTCATTCATTCCTATCACCCAGGGCTTGTTGAATGCTGAATATAAAGGGATTGTCAAGGGCTGTAAAGAGGGCTTATTGTTCCATTCCTACACTAACCACAGCAACAAGCCAAGGCTTTCCATTCTATAATAACAGCCAATTAATCTTCTAAATTCTTATGTACTTATTTGGGACAAAACATTTTGTTTACAGTTCCTGCAGACTCAAAGAGCCGATAAGTGTTAACCTTTGTCCCTTCAATGCAGTGACTGTCTATAAAAGCCCTGTTGTTATGTACCTGCCTCTATCAAATCACTAAAAAAACAAAACATAAAAATCTGGATGACACTGATTCACTAACTACCTTATTTCTTAGCATGTTATTCTTCACAATTTTTGGTAAGTCTATTTAATGTAACTGTACTCACCATTTCATAAGCCTATAGTTTATAATTTGTGTGTGTCATGAAGTGCCCCATAATAATTAAAATATCACAATTATTTGGGTCCTAAATACTTATATTGCTCTAGCTATCAAAATACAAAAAATGAAGTTAATACACTTGATAGACTCCCCCATTATCTTGGCATAATTAATGATTGTGTATTGATTTGTAGATTTCAGTGTTAATCCCCTCACCTGCAACAGACAGAACATTTGCGCAATATTTAACAAACTCGGACAATTTTTTAAAAGTTAAATGTGGTTTTGTGTCATTTCTGGTTCCTTAGTATGGTGTATAATTTCTCTTTTCTTAAGTGTATACGCAAGCGGTTGTACAGTGTAGACAGACAATTATTCAAACAATTTTACTCAATTAAATGCTTAATATTAATTATTATAAAATAAGTGATAATTAGTGCAACTTACCCTCTCCACTGACTCGATGACAGCTCATCACAAAGAAGACAGTGGTCAAAACAAAACCCAAACACAAAGTCCGCAGCCACATAACTGACTCGGGATAAGACACCATCTAGCTCTATTCCGGGTCAAATGCAGAATAATCCTTGGAGATAAGTGCAGTTCAAGCTGGGGGAGAGATACACTCAGGAAACTGGTTTTGTTTTGCGGCGTGGGCCAACAAGTAAACAAAAATAAATAAAAGACATCCCGGAAGATGGGCGGAGGAACGAGTCCAACGTGTTCAGTAAAACACAAGCTAACGCTGTTGCTCAAGTTAGCCACCTCATGGAAAAGCACTGTTAACAAACATCAGCACGGGACACGAGTGCTCTTTCTGTGTACTTAACTGCACTGGTTAGCTAAACTGGCCCAGCTGAGTTTGTCCGTGTCGGCGAAGAAAGAGCAAAATCAGACTTGTTGGCCGAGCAGAGGCTAGCTAACAGCACTTAAGCTAGCTAGCTAGCTACCTAGCCTGGCTCCACACCTCGAGCCCAGGCCACAAGTGAAGTTTGCGCTGCCTTCACAGTAACGTTAACCCTCTCAATTTATTCTAACTTTAAAAAAATCTCACGCATATCCACACAGCTGCGATGCGTATTCTTTGTAAAAAGAGATACGTTGCATGCGTGCACAGATCTGTAAAAGAGCCCTTAACTTAATTTAGAGGGTTTTTAGAGCCGTTTGCTGCTGACTCGATGGTTATGGCATGCGTGGCGTAACGTTAGCTTGTCTTTCGTAAAAAGAAAAAAAGAGAAAATCTCCTCAAGTCCTCCGGCGAGCACAAAACATTACAGCTGACTTATTTTGCTCGTGAAATAAGGTGTTTGTTTTTTTTCAGGCAGCTGGCTAGCTCCAAAGCGACAACTCCTCTTGAATCAGTGCAGAGATTTTCCAGTGAGACCTCCGCTCTCTGAAAGGCTGACAGACAAGACTTCGCAGCACTCCGTTCTTCTCTTTTTGTGTCTCTGTGCGTGCGTGTGTATGTATGTGCGTTGTTTGGGAATAAATATATATATTTTAAAAAGCTTCAAGTTGTGTTTATGCGCCGCGCAGCTGACTGCTCCCACAACTAAGCGTGTGTCTCAATGAGAGAAAAGTAAGTGAAATAAAGTTTTCGAGTTATTTTTTTTCTCCTTTTTCTTCTTCCACGCACAGAGAGGTAGATTGTACAGTCTCCCAGGTCCTGTAGGATCCCCTTCTTCCCAGCCTCTCAGCCAGTAAACAAACCCTGCCAGTGAGCCAGATGGGCTTGAGGGGAAATGCGGACTGGAGTTTATTGGATTACACAACAAACTGATCCTACTGTCAGGTGGTAACGCCTCAAAAAGTAAAGCAGCACTTTGAAGCGTAAAGAAATCGATTAATTTATTTATTAATTTATTTTGATAATGACTTCATCTTAAGTCATTTTCGAGCAAAACAATCAGAATTGATGATTTGCTTATTTTCTTTGTCTTATATGATAATAAAAAATGGTTGTTTTTTTTAGGTTTTGGACATTTTGAAGTCTTCACTTTGTGATCATTCAATGATACTTTATTACATTTTATAGACCAAACTAATTATCAGTCCAGTTATTAAATATATTAATAAAATAATATTAGTTGCAGCCTGAAAAAACAACTGTCCTGATTTTATACATATGTACATTTTACACATATTTAATAATAATTGTATGTTATAATAATGTTAATGATAAGTTATCAGCTGCTAATTAGTTAAAAGGGATATTTTCCAAATTGTAAGAAACCACCAGTCCAGATAAATCTCTTAATTTCTTATCCACTAACCCTCCAGTTTCAGTTTAAATTTATTGAAAATAAAGTCTGTTTGGGGATCATTAAACTAAGAACATAATTATTCATAGACCACTACTCTGATTGGCCAGTAGTGATGCTGGCCTCGCCCCCTCCTCTGAGTGAAACAAATGCTGGCCAACCAGAGACAATATCATGTGCAGCAGCGTAAACACCAGATAGTTCTCACAAAAACAGTCTTACCACCAGTTGTTCTGGAGCAAGCATATTATATGGTCTTCCTTATGGGATTATTTAATGTAATTTATTTGATCTAATCCCATAGTTAATCCCATTTACTATTTAAATAATCCCATTCTTCCTGAGCAGATGGAGTTTCCCAAGCTGTCATGGAAATGAAGATGTTCAAATGTATTTTTCCTCCCTTTTGCTAGTCTGTGATTGCTTGAAATTTGATATTGACTTTTAAAAAAAACTTTTGCAGACCTTTCAACCACATCGCACAGTTTGTCTCAGTGGATGGGTGGTGCTCTGTTATCATGGTGACAGCTCAGTTGTTGTTGCCCTCCAGTTAGATTTGTTCACATTGCGACATCACACAGAGGAGCAGCTTATTTGTGGCTTATTCAACTATTTTTATTACATATTACACAATTGCGAAACATTTAGGAATACAAGTTTCAGGAATACATGCATGTACAATAAGGTTGTACAAGTGTTATGAAGTTAAAGTTCAGCTAAAGTATCCAGCAACATTTCCGTTGGTGGATTATAGCGGTTGGGTTTCTACACTTTTACTGCCTTTTGAGATGGAGATCTGCCAAAAATGAAAGTGGTTGCCAGTTATTTTGCCACCACACCACCTGTCCTCCCCTTCACCCTGAAATGTCTTTGAAATCAGTCAAAACTTTCTTAGGTACACAGAACAGTCATATGATTTCTATAATAACACAAAACAAGGCAAAATGATGATTGTGATTGCGTTTAATTGCATGAATTTATAAGAGGCAACAACACATTAACAGAAACATTTTTTACGGATAGGTTTTATCAAATGATGATAAAGAAAAAATCACAGATATAGTAATTACACATTGTTCGAAAAATAGAATAAATTCCAATTTACAGAAGCTTCAACAGCACTGACCCAGAAACTGCCAGGTTTTCTAAGGGGTGTTGAAGTAGGTGCTAAGTGGTACTGTTGGAGAAACATGACACTAAATCAACTCAACATGTGCAGATAGAAAATAGGTGAGCAGCATTACAACTCAGACACTATGAAAACTGAGCATGAGCATGATTTAGGGGTTTGACATTTTATTGTGGAAGCACAGTATTTAGTGTTTATGGGTATAAAAATATAACAGTGAAGTTTTCCGTGTTTGCATTAACCGTTTAAACGTTTGTGAAATCAAAGTCAAAGCAAACGTGAATACACCGCAATGCATTTCAAACTCACATTTTGCATTCTTGAGTTGTGTCTGGAGCGCACGCACGTGTGCCTGATTAATAGGAGGTAACTGGGGAGATATGGCTAACTTTCTGTCACTTGCAGATATACTAATTTGGCTGTTGTCTTTCTTCCACTTGAATTTGGGAACACATGCTATTGAGGACAGTTTTGGAAGGACCCAACCTAAAACTCTGTCTTTCAGTTTCACCCTAAAAGTGACTAAAAGTGAATGTTTGAGACTGAAGATCATTTCAGCTAAGGGGAAAGAGATGGGGACGAAAACTCCTTGTGTGCTTCAGCCATTGTTTAAAAGCAGAACTTAATCCTTTTGATCCTATACTGTTCTCACACATTCTGACAGACCTACGGAGAAAGACGGGGGGAAAAAACAGATTTCACACTGTGTTCACAACTGAGCCCTCAGAGGCTGAAAATATCTGAGATTGTTCTTGTTCTCATCATCACTACTAATTCACTACCTGTTTACATCCGCCATCAAAGCAGCAGCATGTTTGGTGCAAGATAATCAGGGCCTGTTTATTGTACTAAAATAGATTTTACTAAAAAAGCTGCACTTAGGGGATTTCTGTAGCAGATGTGACACTTTAAGTCATCAGTTTGCTGTGGAATATGCTCTGGCTGAGACTTGTCTCTAAAGCAGTCAGGTGGCGTGAATCAACGGCAACCTGCTCTCTGCTGTTGACAGAGGCATTGATTCACTGTGTGGAAGTGACCACTCAAGGGTAACATGAAACAGGAGAGCGGCTCATTAGTAATATCATCACTTGATAATCAAGAGTTATTTACCGCAAGAGGAAAACTCAGAGGCTCTCGCATGTTCACAACAGCACGTCTGAGATGGTGGAAGGAAAACCGAAGCGACGGGGTCAAAAGGTGATGCTCACTCACGCCTTTTAGCAAGCGACAAGAAGGAGAGAGAGGTTCCCAACAGCACACAAGTATTTAGCTACCAAGCTGACTGAATCATCATGCAATGCAGGAACATCTTGCATTATGAAGCAGAGCTAAATTGCATTGCTGTGAATTCTATATCTTAAACATAATCCTATATAGAGTGTGCAGTCTGTAGGAGTGACGTGCCTTAATGAGATTAAAGCCTAACGAGTGACGGGATAAAGCCATGTCCCACTTCCCATTTATGAACTACCCACTGTTTTATACACATAGTTGTATTTTTGACTTTCACCACAAATATCATTAGGGAGTTCAGCATATGTCTGATTTTCAATTTTTGTATTCATGTTTTGTATGTGAGGTTGTTAGCATGTGAGATTTAGGGACATGCAACATACAATACGTGTAATGTGTTAATTTTCCAACAGTTGTCGGTTTTGCCAATTTGTGCTTTCTTACCTCCTTTAAAAGACCCACTTTTTTATCTGTAGATGTTCCAAACAGTTAAGTGACATCACCCCACATTTTACTAATTAGGATGAAGTAATTTTTCAGTAATTCATGTCTAATATTTAGCTTAAACCAGTGGGGCCAAAGTGCAAAACATACCCTATTGTGCTATTTTGGCCAGATTAGGGTCATTATGACTCAGAACTATTGATGTGTTATTGAGGCTGAGATGAACAAAAAACAAATGACTCATAAACACATGATCTGAATGCTCACAGCCTATTGCCTGTTGCTGGGGGGAAAGAAAGAGGTTGTTTTTTTGAGCTGTGACTCATAATTCTGACGACCTCCTAATCCTAACCTTTGCTGGGGTCGTGCCGGACTGTTGAGCATGGAGCAGTGCTGCTGTACTGTGCACAAAACTATCCTTAGTGACACCGGAACCTTTTAACCCTGTGCTTAGTTGATTCTTTAGGGAATAATCCTGCAAACTCTAGGCTAACCCTGCGTACCCTCTGGAGGAGGGCAACCAAGCCCTAGGCTTGACCATTTTTTAACCTGGGGCTAACAGCTCCATTAGCCTGGGGCTAAGAAAGTAAGAATCCTTTTAGCCATGAACTAAATGCAAAGCTGGCCTCTATTCTATTCTGGTTCAGTGAAAGGCTGACGGTCACTGTGGCTGATTGAGTTGACCAGAAAGAGCAGACACATGGTTTTCAACATCCACTGCAGCCAAACACGAAGAGTTTATTAGATCTGATTTCGGGATTGCAGGTAATTGGTTGGAAATTGATTTTTCCTACCGTAAGTCAATAATTTGGCAATTCGTTAAGGGTTATAAGGGTTATTTTATCCCATGTGGGATACCTTTATATCCCACATGGGATACAAATATTTATAAGGAAAACTTACACTGTAATTTTGATCAAATTTTAACCTAAATTTTAACCTGCATTAAACAAACTTAAATCGTGGTTTGTTTAATTCAGTTGTTATGAATGGGGGTAGATATGGACTGCAGTTTTAATTTAGTTACTATAGGAATGTAGTTTAATTTATTTATGTATTAATTTATTACATTTTGGTAACCAGAGTTTGTTGATTCTTTGCAGTGAAATAAATAAATAAAAATGTACTATAATGTTAGAGTTACATTAGTGTTAATGCAGTGCAGACTTTTTTGCATCCATTAGCCCATCAACAAATTACACACTGAATACTTTGAATCATTGATTATCAATTTCTAAAGAATACCAAGTGTTTAGACAGATTTATTCCAAGAGGCCTTGTTTTCCGTTCATAAAAATTATTTTGGTGAGAGTTGAAACTTGCTTGAACTATCCTCACCATTTCGGTTTATTGTCAAAGTGACTTGACATTATGTTGTGAGGAAATGATGCTTGAAGTGGGAACTCTTCCTTTGTGGTGTTTTCAGGGAAGCTTTAACTTCCAATATTTACATGATGGCTGTCGAAAAGCATTGTTTTCACAAGTAATGTTGTCAGGAAATGAGAACTGGAAGACAAACAATAACAAACATGGATCTCCTGGAAATTTGGCACTGGCATCAAAGAATTTGTTGTTTGGAAGCTGATTCTTAAGTGGTTAACTGGGCAAAAACAATGTGAAAGAACCACACATGACAACAGAAACCTAACACAATAAAAAAATTACAAAATATGCTAGACGGAAAAAAGAATTTAAATAATAAAACAATTAAAAATAGTTGTTCTAAATTAGCTAAAGTTCTTGGGCCTCCACACCACCTGAGTAAGTTCGAAGTAAGGTCAATAGATACTGTTGAAAGCTCTGGAAAAATAGTAAATTAACCTTGTGATTGTACCATTTAATCACATATTTAAACACATTAAATATAATTTAAGTAACACTTCAAATATATCAAGAAAAAATAAAGCTGTTTATTTGATTTTGTGGACTCCATGGGGCAGAAGAACAAGCAGATTTACACCCCAAAATTTTAGGTGCATTTGACTTAACATGATGCATACTGGATTTAACATAACACATGGTGGTTAGAAATTTTGTTCATTTTTGCTGGTGCTGCAAAATGTCACCATGTCACATGGCATTAAAACGGGATGTAGAATGCGACTTGACAGCAGTGTTTTTTTATACCACACCCCTGCAGTTGCTGGCAGCTCACGTTTGACTATCATTGAAGTCATGCTTCTTGTCACCTGACAAATGTAAAATGAGTATTCACCTGTGTTTTAGCTCTTGTTTGGTCTCCACCAACTCCTGTGAAAAATGTCTTTACTGCTATAGTGGGTGTTTTAGAGTTTGTTTTTTGCTAAAAACAGCTTCCTGCTGAAATAGAGAGTAGTGACACTGGACCAAACAATAAACTCTAAAATACTCTAAGTGAAGCTTAAAAGCTGCTTATTTGGGTTATTATTCTTTGTTGGTTCAAGTGACCCCTTTCACATTACCAGTAGTCATTTGATGTAATGTCCATCCATCCATCCATCCATCGTCAACTGTTTATCCTGCGTACAGGGTTGCGGGGTGCTGGAGCCAATCCCAGCTTACATTGGGTTAATGGTGGGGTACACCCTGAACAGGTCACTAGTCCATCAAGCTTTAAATCTAAAACATATACATATGAAATTCAAATCATGTTCTCTTTCATTGCTATTATAAAGCAATATGGTAACACTGATGTTTCATTTGACTTGGGATCAGCTAAAAGTCACCTAAAAGGCTATGACGAGGCTCACAGGTGGGAAGCAATATAAAGTACACATGATTTGTGCTCCACAGCCTCAAAAATTCACCAGTGTGGTACTTTTAACATTCACTCAAAGCACCTGCGTGTTAGTTATTGTTGTGTTGCTCTCAGTAATGACATGAATCAGGATGAAATGATCAGCTCACAGCAGAGGAAGGATTAAAGTGCTCTTACATAAAAGCCAGAAGCTGCACTTTCTGCCACTGTTTAGGTGTCTGCTGCAGCCAGATTAATAACCATGCGTTTCAGTGTAACCTTTACCTTTTTCCAACATATGCAGTAGGTGTGTAGGTAGCACTGTTTGAATGTGACAGCAAAAACAACAGGGTCAGGATTCAGAATGATAAGTCAGACTCACTCTGTTATTATGAACATCCTGGGGTTAGTTTTGACAGTCTACAGTATATATAAGAGGTGCAGGAGATATCTGAGAGGTAAATACAAGGAGTTTAAAATGTATTGGAAATGTTCTTTATATGGGTCTTGGAGGAGACAGATTTGTACCCAGAGATGCTGGGACTTTGTATGTGAAACAGCCAGTACTGTGAGGAGCTAATCGTCAGCCACATGTGGTAGGAAGTCATATGAGGAAATATAGGTGGTCTGCATATAGAACATGGGAAAGCAGACATGGTGGCAGAGGTTAGTGGCAAATCCATGTTCACACAGACCTGTTTGACTGGAAGAACAATGAGGTTCACACATGATTCATCCCGGTGCTCTTCCTAGACGCCAGCAAGCTATACTTTTCCACCACAGGAAAAGATGACACCGTGTTTGGGACCTCCGCCACTGGGCCCACTTCCCCTTCCCAGTGCATTTGCGGGACTCACAGTGTACGGCTCTAAAGAAAGCTCTTTTCCTGCTGACATTTAGTGTTTGCAAAGACAATACTTTAAAGTTTTGAGGAGCGCTTGATGGATGCACTGCCTCTCTGAGGTTAATGGACACTCACATTTATAGCAACGGTGCTGTGGACTGCGTATGGCCTCGAGCCAAGTCCAGGAGGCCAGTTTTCAAACATGTAAGCACTCTTCCACTCTCATGCACCTAACTGAAGCCTGGAAAGTAAATGTGCCATGACAGCGACTCTGCATCACAATACATTCCAGCAGCTCCCCCAAATAGTCACATGGCCCCTTTTCATCCCCAACACAGGCACAAATAAACGGCGGCTGGAAACACAAGAGGAGCTCTTGCACTCACACTTATCGCCTTGGAAGTGATCTGAGCAGCTACCTTCTTCTAAAGCGCTCAGTAAAGTTTCTCTTGTTAAAACATGCCCAATCCTTTCCTTGCCAGAGAGCTGTTAATCCAGACGAGGCTGCGTGCCCCTAATTCCCAGAAAGCTGGATCCAGCCATTTGTTTATGTGTAGCTACAAGTACTGGATACCACAAGTAAAAGCATTCCCCTTGCTTTCAGTGCCACAAGAAAAAAAAGTTCTATGTGAAAAATGTTCCTGCAAGTCTGAAATCAAAACTAAAATCAAAGTGTGATATGAAACAGTAGCAAAGTGGTGTCTTTCTTACACTATCTACTGGATTTCTGAAGCCCACATGCCACAGTATGTACAGAAGTTGGTGATTATGGGTGCTCAATAAGAAACCATTGTTCTGATGAGTATGTCGTAACAAAATCCACCTCAGTGCCCAGTGCTGTTAAAGGGCTCATCAGTAAACAATGGGCATGGATTACAGTTAAGAGTCTTATTATTATCTCTTCTATCCAAGGTTAAGACTGCACAACACCTGCTGCTCCACTTGGACCTTTTGCCTACATCATCATATCCTGGCAGATAGAAACACCAGTGAGGCAGTCTGCTCAGGAATATAGAGACTTTTCTGTATATGCAGAGGGAATTGTCCTATTCAAGAGACAGCAGCTGACAAGTCTTCACTATTTGTGTAGGCAAACTCATCTCTTAAAAGCAAGAGTGAAGGTGATAGCACATGGGAAAAGTGGGACAATAGGGGAAGAAATGTGCTGGGATTTATGGAAAAGGTATACTGCAAAGCTCTCCTCCAGAATTTGGCGTTAACATGAAAGCATGGATCCACCTTGCCTTGTAGGCTTGTGGTGGTGTAATGGTGTGGGGGATATTTTCTTGGCACACTTTGGGCCCCTTAGGATCAAGTGAGTGAGTATATATAGGGACGTGATGGCACCACGCAGTCGCTGCTTATATATTATAGGAGACATCCATCCATCCATCGATATATAATTTGTGGTCAACAGTATAATGTAGTACATGCTGTTAGTCTACCCAAAGTATCTACAGCATGCTTCTCATGATAGATTACATTTGGAGCATAAACTCGTTATTAAAAAAATGCAGCGATCACCTTGTTAGTTCAGAGCATTCACACAATGACCATGAATTTACTGTACAGACACACAGTAAATTGTAAAAAACAAAGCCTAATCTTGGTACAATTATTAGCCGATAATCAATATATATTTACAGTAGCTGCTTCTAATGATAAAATTTCTAATATTCTGGTTCTGGGATTACTTGATATTGGACAGAAACTACATTTTGTGCTATCACCAACCCTAGTTCAAACTTGTTCAAGGCAAAGCAGGGTCACGGCTTTGTTAAGGATTTCTGCCAGACTTCACTACTGCCTACATGTGGCTTTAATCAAGACCACTGAAAGCAAATAAGATTAGGTCTGTGCATTAATAACGGCTAAGTATATACAGTGTGTAGGTGGAGAAAAGCATTAGAGCCACTCTGAAGGCAGGATTACTAAAACAAACAAACCAAAAGTCTGGTATTATGAACAGTAAGTAAAAGCTAACAGGAACACAAATGGTTAAATGTAACAGAATCTAATGGGATTTAGCAGCCATTCAATGTTGGATCCACAGTTTAAAGCACTAAAAGAATTACTAGTTGGTTACTTGTAGAGGAACAAACCCTGATCGCTCACACATATGGTAAACAACCCCAAACCCACAAAGGCAAACTCAAACATTTCATTGTACAATAAACCTTTAATAAATAGTTTGTCATTAGTTTCCCATATTTACATAATAACCACCATTTACTTATGTTGCCATACTCATTTCTTGGCTAATTTTAGGCACACAGAGAGGGGGTTCAGGCCACAAACCACATCGTACTAAAAACAGGAGTGGCTAGCAGGTAAGTCTTGAGAAATATGTAATAATAATAACTGCACCATACAACCAAATAGGCCGAGAGGTGGCTATCTGCTTGAGCAATAAATATATACATTTTCTGTACGTACAGGTGTTTTTTGTACATTTGAAGCTGTACGAGTACACATGGGGCTGGTGCAGAATCTTACCAATTGAAGTAGGATCTGAATTCATGGGCTTACCTATGTTGGTCCAATAAATGATAAATACAAAAAAAAATTATATTCAGAGATTAAATTAACAAAAATGACCTCTTGTCTAGTAACACCCCCTCTGAAATAATAAAAACTATGACAGGTTAAGTCAAAATGTTGAGCATGTAGCGTGGTCAACATGTACAGCTTGGCTTGGAACATTCAGCGACTTTGTTATGAACTACTGATAAATCTGGGAAAATTAGCTTATCAAATGTAACTACCAGTGAAATGCTTGTTATCAAATGAAGCCTGAAGACAGACAGATGGACATTCGATAATTTACCATCTAGCCACAATGTTCAAAAGATGCCTAAAAATGACCGGACAAAGTTTTAAAAAGCTATAAAAAATAGCATTAAAACTTAAATCTTCAGCCAAAGAAATTAAGACAGGAGAAAACAAAAAAAAATTCCAAATCACTCAAGTGTGCAAACACACATACACACACACTATGAAAAAGCAAACCAATATTTTTTGGCACAAAATATATATATATATGATGTACATTTCTCTTCAGACAGATGTTTGACAGCAACGAACTCACTGTTGGCTACTAATCCGTATCAGGTTGTAATTTGGCTATTTAAACGCACTTGAGGCATCTCTAAATGAACTGTTAAAAATTACAACAAGGATCATTTACCAGTTGCTGACAAAGAATATGAACAACAGGACCACAGAGTCACTGATGCGAAGCACCAAAAGTATATTATCCAATTACGGAGCTGCAGCACCAGCAGCTTCAGACCTGCCTTTTCAAGTTCAACCTGCACCACCTATTGACAAGAAAAGTAACAGCTGCAGTTTATCATCTACCTATAATACATGCTGCACTTTGACACAAATGGCAAGCTCATTTCAAGTGTGCATATTTGAGGTTTTACATTTAATTTTATTTGTTAAGTGGGTGATATTAACTACTGCATTTTTGGACAACTACACAGTTCAAAAGCTCTCAATCATGTAACATCTGAGCTTAAGTACCGTCCTCTTGGTTACTTTGTAGACTGACATTTTTAGATTAATTATCCACTGGAGGGTAGAAGTGAGGACGAAATCTGTCATTTTAAATCTTGAACCAACATCAATGAATATTTTTACTTCATCGAAGCTGGGGAATATGTAAAACTGTAAAAACATCTGCAGGTGTAATATTTGCTTAAATTGGAGCAGCTGTTACCTTGCTTACCTGTAGGCGGCAACATAGTTTTCATCTACAAGTCTGTACTGCTGCAACTGCCCTCCATAGTTGGCGCAGGTTGGCCTGTATAGCACTGGTCTGACATAACCACACATCTCCCCCTTATGGAGTATCTGAAGCCTATTAAATGTGAGTTGGTAAGTTACAAGCCACTTCCACCGGGTGCTTCTCATGTAGCCTACAATATCTACCATCTGTTCGTTATTGTTTGACAAATGTGTAGTGCCCGTTTGTACTGGAGCTTAAATGTCAAGAATTCTGTGAAACCGTTTCAAAGTTCATGCCCAATTGCCACTGAAGAAATCTTTATCCCCCACATTACACCCCTCGTAACCTTTGAATTATCTACTGCAGCAGCATGAGCGATATTCTGATCAACCTACTGATATTAATTCAAAGACGCCATATTAACAGTCAGTGCCAACACTGACATGCTGATAGCAACGCTCTAGCTCCAAATGGTCCAAAAGCTTTTACAATAAACCATGGTTCCGTAAGCCTTAACCCTGATGATGATTAATGTCAGGAAACAAACGTGAAGGGCATGAAAACAAAAAGGAATAAAAAGTGTGTAATGGCTCCGATGGGAGCGATAGCGTAAGATTACAGAGCCTTCTCAGACCTCGGTCTTCATACAGGTCACTTCGAGGCAACATTTGTTTCTTGAATAAGAACTTGAAGCACAACTAGACTTCAGTTTGAACAGAGAAAAATATACAACTCAAACTGTACTACTTATCTTGAGAATGGCAAGTAAACATTGAAAAACAGTTTCAGCTAATAAAGTGGTCTTTCTCACACGTCTCTCTGTAAGAAGTGTGATGTTTAACAAAGTGTGGTCTTACGAAGCTTTTTATATCTGAACTGGTTGACCCATCCTAACCTAGATTAGGCAGCGCCTCTCCAACACTCCTCAGCGGAGACTCCCCTCATAGGTATACCGTTGCTGTGCTTCCCCGCCAAGCACACAGAGGAAGAACTGTGTTCCTTTCTTGGATGCTGTAACAGAGCTGTCATAACGACAAGCATCAGAACAGATGTTACCTTGTGAAAAACCAAGTGCTCAACTGTTACATTCTCGTTGGACAAACAGACACAGTTGCCACTGGCTACAGAGGAATATGAAGAATCACACAGGGATTTAGTAACATTTGAGATATAACCCACTCACACTCTAGACCAAATCACTTCTGTTCTGTTTTGCCCCGGTAGGGGCGGGGGAAAGCTGCTGTATGCTCCACTCTGTTACTGCTTTATAGAAACCAGGGATTAGAGTCCAGCTCAGATGGTCACACACACCTTTCCACTGCAGCCCGAAAAATACTCAACACAACTCTCTTTACAGGGCTTTAGAGAGTCCTCAAAATACCCTGTTTTAAAAAGAAAAGAAGGGCCGCTAAGGAAGGAGTGCCCACTTTTGTGCTGTGGACACAAACACCTTTTCGTGGCACTTAAGTCTGATGTGTGCCTGAGGTGAGTGTATGTGTCCATGTGTAAAATGTGTAAGTATCTGTCCATGTGTGCGGGAGGGTGTTGGGTTGGAGCGAGGGTGTCTGCCCCCCCAGCTGAGGTTATACACTGCTGTCCTCCAGCAGCGGCTCCTTGCCCTCGGCCCCGCTGCCTTGAGGGCTGTGGGAGTGACTCTGTGCCCCGTTGCTGTGCTTCTTATAGGCGCCAGGCCTCATGCCGGGCCCCGTGTGCTCCGGGATAAACAGGGCCACCAGCAGAGACAGCAGCACTGAGCACGCACCAAACAGGAAGGGTGGACCCGGGATGATAGCACTCTGAAGGGATGACAGAGGAAATATTTTACCATTTGTGCTTGTATCGTGTATATGACTTAAATGCTATTTTTCATTCACGCTCACCTCATCTGTGGGATTGGCCATGTTGGATTTGGCACCTTTCTCAGAGCCGTCCGTGTCAGTCAGCTCCACGTGGAACAGGTAGAAGACAAAACCATAAAGAGCAGGGCCCAAGCCGTTACACAGGCCCCGAATTCCAGTAATCATCCCCTGGACAACACCTATAGGCAGATAGATATAAACAGAACACTGTCAGGAAAATCTATAAATATCTGTTAGCAGACAGCAGATTTATGTTCCAAATTATGAATCAAAGTAGGCATATTTCAGAGTCAACTGGACATCTACTTTACAGATATGTACAGATGTGTCTTTATCCCTCCTCTTTCTAGTATGTCATTCTGCAATAAGTAGACTCAACAAATGGAAAGGACTAGGGACTGAACTTCAATAAATGAGCGTCTTGCACATAGAACAGAAAACCAAACAACTTCATTTTGCAATTGCAAGTCTTGTTCACTTATCTAGTGATTAAATATTTAAAGTGGTCATATTATGCTCATTTTCAGGTTCAAAATCCTATTTAGGGGTTGTACCAGAACAGGTTTACATGGTTTCATTTTCTAAAAAAAACAACAACACAATTTTACTGCATATTGCTGCAGCTCCTCTTTTCACCCTGTGTGTTGAATGCATCGTTTTAGCTATGGAGTGATGCATCTCACCTCTACAAGATGTTGGGAGTTACACATGCGCAGTTCGTAGTTAAGGACAACTAGCCAATCAGAAGCAGAGTAGGGCGGGTCATGAGAAGCCAGTAAACACGGCTTCGGTTCAGCTGTATATGTTCCCCTTACCAGCTTTTCATAGTGGGGAGTTATTCATTTATAACAAGTTTTAAGTGAGCTCTGTCTATACATCACAGTAACAACTTTATGTCCATTGACTGCCTGAAAGGTGGCTAGTGTTTGGAAGAGAGAGGCGAGGCAGCAGGCGGACATCTTGTCACTGTGTACTGCAGCTCAGTGTGTTTTTCCACCGGCGATGTTGAGGGTGTGCCTGATCAGCCGCTAGCTAAGTATTATGAAGTGTATTTTTGCTGTGACGTGACAAAGCGGAAGAAAAGGCTTGACTACAAACAAGCTGTTTTCACATAGTTCAGAGCAGCGTTTTCTCTGGGAGATGGGAACTTTGAGATGGACTTTGGGCTTTTTCACTTTGCAAACCTATTACATGGACAAAAAAGATATTTAACTCATCAGTAAAGGAGAGGGAAAAAGCCAAAAAGCATAATATGACCTCTTTAAATATCATTTTAGCTAAACTTACACATTTTATTTGGGCAAAGGTCACATATAGCCTTTTGTGTTTAGACAAAATCAAGCAGTGATGCATGCTTATTTTATTAAATTGAAGCTGATACATGTTGAAGGTGTAGAAACTTGCCTTGTTGGTCAGGGTCTGCATTACGGGACACAATGGCGCTGATAGCAGGGAAAGTGATGCTGGACATGGCTGCAACAGCTCCAGCAGCCCACATCATCCTACAACCCACAAAACACATTTGTTAAGGACAAAAACAAAATCCTATTTAGCCTGTCAAAATGTTCCCAACTTAGGCTGCGGGAAATTGTGAATTTTTTTTACTATTTTTCTTCCATTTTATTAACAAAATGATTTAGAAAAACACAAAAACTCCAAACATAAAGTGGGAATGACTCGATATAACATGTAATCTACATCAAATGTGTATTTTTTTCAGTACCTGAGCTAGCATTGAGAAGACCCCCACAATAGGCAATTATAATACTGGTTTTTGATTTTCTACATGCCCTTAAAGGTGAATTAAAGGTTGTTAAGTCTACTATGGCTAAAAAGACGTCTATTTCTATAATCAAAACATAGCTATAAAACAAGCAGTGACTTTAAAGTCCAAAATGTCAAAGCTAATTATAGATACAGCTGTACTTTCTACTCCATTTATGAAAAGCTAAAACCATGACAACGATTACCAGTTGTATGTTTTCCACCATGAAGCAACTGCTTTAGATGTTTATCCTACTTAGTTTCTTTTTGTGAACATGGAAAGGTCTCTCAGCTTAATATATGGTAAGGCCAACTTGACCTTTGTTTAACTTAATTTCCTGGGTATTGACCAAAGCAGAGAGGAGCAACAAGGAGACTTGTTGTGAATGTTTTCTTTCTGAATCAATAGATATTATGTTCCTCTGCCTTTCACTCCAGGCCAAAACAGGAAAAGAGAAAGTCGAGGGGTTGTTATGATCTCTCCTCAACAGAAATGAAACTGATAATGTGGCCTGATAATGTGGAAAACCACCTTTTATATGTTTTGAAAGGCACTGCATCGCAAACCAAAAGTTCCAAAAAATAGATTCCAATAAATAGCAGGTGCATATGTTGCAGCTAGTCACAATTATGTTAGTCAAACAAAAGCTTTCAAGTTACACTAATTGATGTCTTTAAAAACAGTCTCAGTTATCAGATCACAGTGTAATCACCTAGCTGGTAACAATACCACTGATTAAGGCTTTGCTCCCCTCTGCTGGTTTGTCAGAGCATTACAACAACTGTGGACAATAAAAGATCTCTAGAAAAAAAAGAATAAAAGACGACAATGGTGCTTGTATATGTGCAGTGTTTATCGAGGGATTAACCCTGAAACACATAGGGTTGGTTGTCATTTAGATTTTATTGATTTTGATTGTCTGAGTTTTAATTCCACTGTGCTTCACGTTTTTGGAATATTTCAATTAACAAATTAAAACAAAATACATTGAAAGCAAATTTGAATCCTAAAACATTTGTCATTACTTTTAAAATATTAGTTATTTGTTGTTTTACTAGGGCTGAATGAGCCACTATTATCTGATTCAGTGACATTATGACTATGACTGTGGTTTTGCATTATGGCGCAGGAAATGCTGTCATTTTAGACAAACTTCCTTCTTTCCTTGCTTGACTTTTATTCACTAAGCGACTACATTTCACTGCAGCACTACCATTTTTTGAGAAGCCAATCTACACTTTTGAACCTGAGCTCCACGGATACATGCTTAACTAGTGATGCAGATGGAAGCAATCAATGTCAGATTTGAAAAGCACACTTTTCATGAATCTCTGGTTCTTAGTGTGTGGGGTCTCTGTCCCTTTCAATTAATGTAATGGCATGTGTGTTAGACAAAGTGTGGAGGTTACTGACCAGGGTTGAGAGCCGAAGCCATACCACGCCAGCTGGAGGATCTGGAAGCCTAAGCCAAGCAGGATTGTGTTTTTATTTCCTATGGAACGCATCAGAATGCCCAACACCACAGTCTAGGAAAAAACAAAGCATGCTGGTCATACAAGACAGCACTAGGGAGGCAATAAAAAAATGCAGCAAAAATTTCCTGACTCTCCCATCTCAAATCTGACACAGAAATGAAACAATTAATTAACTAATGGACAGAAAAATATATCAAACAGTATTTTAAATAAATTTGTTTCACTAGCTCTGCCACCTCAAATGTAACTTGGAAGTATACAAATACAATACTTCAAGTTTTCAACTTTGACTCTGGGAAATTGTGATGGGGCATTTTGCCCTTGCTGTATTAAGAAAAACACTAAGACTCCAGACTCCACAAGGATAAGATGGCTCAAAATTACATGTAAATGTATTTTTTTCAGTACCTGTGCTAGTATTGAGAGGATCCCCACAACAGCAATAAAGGCAGCCACTGTCTCTGATGTGAAGCCTATGACCTGGGGGTGAGAAAGAATTCAGATTTCATAGGTTAGGCCATAACAGGGTTCCAACACATTTATCCTTTGGGATTTGTTAATAAAATCTTGGTAGTGTTGTGGTGAGAACGATTAGAGCACCAGATACTGTCTTGTTATAGCCACTGTTCCTACCTTTGTTATATCTCCGTCTGAGGAGCTTTTGAATAGTTGTAAAAAAGATGAACTTTGAAGCTCATTGAGCATTATGCTTCTAGTGTTGGAGAAAAATGGTTAAAAGGAGAAAATTAAAAAGAAAAAATTTAAAAAAAAGTAGTATTGAGGGCTGCTCTAATGGAAAATAGTGTTTTGCCAGATACAATGCAGAGTCGACATGATAGTGTTGGTGAGTTTGAATTTTGAAGAGCTGTTGCTGTTATAAATGAAAATTGATAAATTGGGCATCCAAAATGAATGGCTAAGGCCGTCACTGGAAATCAAAAAAATTGGAGTTACAGCAGTATTGATTAAATCTAATTAAGGCAGGTAATCTGACAAGTGATGCTGATAGTAATGTGTTCAGATGAGTCTGCAGCAGTGTGAAAATGTTTCATGTGGTGGGCAAATTGCGTCTAGTACTGAAGTTTGACGTGAGAGACGCAGACGTTTTTTCCCCTCCCGTCAGCAATGTGAGAGGTTGGCCTGAAGTAGGGATGAAACGATTACTGGTTTAATGATAAACCATGGTAAAATTCCAGACAGTTATTCTTACAATACACATTTTAATTACCATGATAAAATTTGTTAGATTACTGTCCAGCATCAACCAAAGTTAGCTACAGTCTCCCAGAAGAAGGTGCGCATGAGCAATATGCAATGTGGGTTTGTTTGGGTCAATGACAATATGGCGGTAGACAGCGCTGTGGAGATTTTTCAGTCACTCTGAAGTCTGGTTGTATTTTAATTTTTATGAGCGCGCTGAGGGAAACTTGATTGAAGAAAATTACCTTATAGTGAACGTAGGGTGAGGTAACTTTTAGCTTTGGTTGGTCTGTCTGACTTGCTGGTGAAGGTGGGGACCAGGCTTTACTGGCCTAGCCTGGTCAGACATCTGACCCAACACTAACAGCTTGTAAACTGAAGCTCTCAGTGTTAGCTGCTCTTGTAAAAGTGCTACACGTTTTACTATTCATCCATTGCACTTGAGAACACGTTGCACAGTTTAGTCAACCAACCAGCATCATTTTAAATCCAGCAGCTATCAAATTAGTTGTAAAAGTGACAGGACATATGCTGCAGACTGCTCTGTATCTATGTCAGTTGTTTGCTTGTTGCAGTTACTGTCACTGTCTTCTAAAGATTTGTGTTCATGTAATTGTGCATGGGATCACTGCATTACCTATTTAATATAAAATCTTGATGTGTTTACAAAAGGTATTGGCTGTTATTTTATTGTTTAAGCAAACAAAATGGCAAGTTTATGTGGAGGTTTCAATATAGAACTTGTTGAAATGGTTTAAGTATGTGTATCAGTACATTTTAATCTTTTTCAGCACATTTTTACAATACCCTGATACTACTGATAACTTTTGGTCACTATAATCGTTTCATACCGTTTCATCCCTAGCCCAAAGCTGACCCTGTAGTCATTCTGCAGTCGGTATTGAGGAAAGGCACAAGAAGCATATTCAGCATTTTGCGCAGGTGACTACCAGAAATATTCTACTGTTAGAGATGCAGTTTTGAAAGCTTGTGAGTCGGCCACTTGTCCCTGTGGAGGTTGGGGACATGGAACATCAGTGGGCAGTGTTCAAAACCTCTATTGCTGAAGCTGCAGCGGAAGGCTGTGGTCTCAAGGTCTTAGGTGCCTCAAGGGGCAGTAACCCTCGAACACCGGGGTGGACACCGGTGGTCAGGGAAGCCGTCCGACTGAAGAAGGAGGCCTTCAAGGATTGGAGGTCTTGGAGAAGGGGAGAAGTTCAGAGAAGACATGGAGAAGGACTTTCGGTCTGCAACAAAGTGTTTCTGGAGAACTGTCCGCCATCTCAGAAGGGGGAAGCGGGGAACCGTCCAAGCTGTGCACAGTAAGGATGGGGCCCTGTTGACCTCAACTGGGGAGGTAATTGGGCACTGGAAGGAACACTTTGAGGAACTCCTAAATTAGACTGACACGCCCTCTCTAGTGAGGCAGAGCTGGAGGCTGATGGGGGTTTCTAGTCAATTTCCCTGAAGGAAGTCACAAGGTAGTCAAACAACTCCACAGTGGCAAAGCCCCAGGGATTGATGAGATCCACCCAGAAATGCTAAAAGATTTGGGTGTGGAGGGGCTGTCTTGGATGACATGTCTCTTTAGCATAGCGCAGAAGTCGGGTACAGTGCCCAAGGATTGGCAGACTGGGACGATGGTTCCTCTGTTGAAAAAGGGGGACCAGAGAGTGTCTGCCAATTACAGGGGTATCACACTTGTCATCCGCCCCGGGTAAAGTCTACGCCAGGGTGCTGGAATGGTGGGTTTGACCAATTGTCGAACCTCAGATCGAAGAGGAACAATGCGGTTTTCGTCCCGGTCGTGGAACAACTGACCAGCTCTTTACTTTCACAAGGATCCTGGAGTGGGCCTGGGAGTATGCCCATCCAGTCTACATGTGCTTTGTAGATCTGGGGAAGGCGTATGACCAGGTCCCCCAGGAGATACTGTAGGAGGTGCTGTGGGAGTATGGGGTGAGGGGGGCCCTTCTCAGGGCTATCCAATCCCTGTACATCCAAAGCAAGAGCTGTGTCCGAGTACTCGGCAGTAAGTCAGACTCCTTCCAGGTGAGGGTTGGCCTTCGCCAGGGCTGCGCTTTGTCACCAATACTGTTTGTTACATTCATGGACAGGACATCGAGGCGTAGTTGTGGTGAGGAGGGGCTGCGGTTCGGTGGGCTTGGGATCTTGTCACTGCTCTTTGCGGATGATGTGGTCCTGATGGCATCATCGTCCGTGACCTTCAGCTCTCACTGGATCGGTTCGAGGCAGAGTGAAAAGCGGTTGGGATGAGTCCTTACCCCAAGTGAAGGAGTTCTTGGAGTCTTGTTCATGAGTGAGGGGAGACTGGAGCAGGATATTGGCCGGAGAATCGTAGCAGCAGGGGCGGTATTGCACTCGCTTTACCGCACTGTTGTGACGAAAAGAGAGCTGAGCCGTAGGCCAAAGCTCTCGATCTACCGGTCGATTTTCGCTCCTACCCTCACCTCTGGTCATGAAGGCTGGATTATGACCAAAAGAACGAGATCGTGGGTACAAGCAGCCAAAATGGGTTTCCTCAGGCAGGTGGCTGGTGTCTCCCTTACAGATAGGGTAAGAAGATCGACCATCCGCGAGGAGCTCAGAGTAGAGCCGCTGCTCCTATGCGTTGAAAGGAGCCAGTTGAGGTGGTTTGGGCATCTGGTAAGGATGCCTCCTGGATGCCTCCCTTGGGAGATGTTCCAGGCATGTCCAGCTGGGAGGAGGCCTCGGGGAAAATCCAGGACTAGGTGTAGAGATTATATCTCCACACTGGCCTGGGAATGCCTCAGGATCCCCCAGTCAGAGCTGGTTAATGTGGTCCGGGAAAGAGAAGCTTGGGGTCCCCTGGTGGAGCTGCTTCCCCCGCGACCCAATACTGGATGAAGATGGATGGATGGATGGATGGATGGATGAGTCGGTACCAGAGGCATTTCAAGTCTTTGAGGAAATCTGATACGCAGTCACATGTTGAGTTTGCAATGCACCTAACTAAGTATTTCAACAGGAGGTGTTCTGCATCGGAAGTTCACACTTTTAAAGATCTGGGTGAGCTGACGGTGCAAGAGCAATTTAAAGATTGCATTTCCCATGAGGTTGCCACTCATTGCTGAGCAGGGAGTAGTAAATGCCTCTGAAGCTGCTGCTCTGGCAGATGAACATGTGCTGGCGCATAAAGGCAAATTTAGCGGAAAACTGTGTGGTCGTGTTGCTACGTTTTCTTGCTCCACGTTCATTCTTATAAACTTATTCTTATTATAGGTTTTGGTTTGCCACCCCAATATTTTTAGTGGTCCCATCTGGGAGCAGCAGTACGCGCTGGCCCGCGCTTTCTCACACAGTGGTAAACATTTTGACTGTGCTGGCTGCATGCACCAAATGCCATGAAAAGAGAATAGGGAAAACAACACATTTTTTTCCACCATACTTAATATATAAAACAGGAACTAAAATCAAATTCCATACTGTGTAGGGACTCTGAAATGACCAGACAAGCAGTCAGACATAAGCACGTATCACAAAGACTTCACCCATTTTTTACCACAATGGTAGAAGGGGTTTTTGTTTGTGGCCTTTTTACTTTGTACTTTTATCTCTCTCTCTCTCTTTTTTTTTGCTATCCCCAACGCCGCACAAGTACTTTTCTGTCTTTTTTAAGATCGTATCAGAGAAGTATGACTAAACCAGTGGTCCCCATACATTAATTTATCTGTGGCAGCCTGCCACAATACCAACGCTGATCGGCACATATTGATTTTTGATTTTTTCTCTTGCTCATCCCTCTCTCTCTCATGAACACCACTACACAAATCTGTCCAACACAACGCTGTCAGTGACGGAGACCCAGCTTAAAAATGTTATTAGCAAGCATATAAGAAGCCTAGCTAATAAGGATAGCTATGTTAACATTAGAATACAGCTGGGTTGCCAAGCATTCTGTACATAGCTGGTAGTCAATATTGACAGCACACACTAACAAACCTTTTTACACTCAAACATCTAACAGCATAGAGAAAAGGCCTATTGGTGTTGAATTCACTTTATGATGGAATCCCAAATTAACAATTCCATGACATTTGGATGAATATGAAATGTGGTGGTAAGTGTACATGATGAGTCTAAATGATGTTTGTGTGTATAATCATTCTTTCTGTGTTTGTGGAGTCGTGTAACCAGGGAGAGCAGAGTGTTTACCTGTCTGAGATAGAGGAAGAAACTGGAGTACTGGCCGGCCTCTGGGAGGTAGGAGAGAAACACTGTGATGCAGATAAGGAGCACCGTGGAGTCTTGGCCCACCTTACGCAGAGACTGTAAACAGCAAAGAAAGAAAGATTTTTTTTTTTACTTGTCATATAGTTAAATAATTGGAAACATGAGCAATGGTCAGGAATTCTTGACATGCCGACTTACCACTGTCTCTTAATTCAATAACCCTTAAGTAATAAAATACCTCTGCTGCCTGCTTCTGCTCACCTGCTTTAATAACCATTCATAGTTTAAACATCATGCTGATGAAGTTATGTAAGAAAATTCAAGTTTCAATTTGCATAATACGCTATTTATGTCAATATAACTGTCTTCCAATGGGTGTTACAGATATGACCTCTGCATTAAAAGATAGGCTCACATTTTTATTCCACTCTGCAAGTCTGTCTTACTCACAGGCCCTTGTGTACACTGAAACAGGTTTTGCATGTTGTAATCATTTCTCCTGATCACACTGGTTGTTCAACCAATTCTTTCCCAACATAGATAGACTGTAAGATAAATCTATTGTCCATGTTCGGTGCAAAAATACATGCAAAAGTTTTCTAAAGTTAGTATGAGGCCTCAACATGTTCCAAAGATAAGTTCTTGTTGTTTCTCTGGACAGTGTTTTCCTGCTGCGGTCAAAGGACAGTAACAAGATGAAGGAATTCTATACTGAGAGACTCACTGCAAGATGACTTGATTTGTCACAGAGTGCTGACTATTTTCTTCAGATAAACTTAAAATGTATTTTTGCACAGAGAACTGTGGGTTTCGTCCCTTATCACTTAACATTGGGAACAAATTGTGAGTGATATTTTAATGAGTGGTATACACAGGAAGAATGGTTAGTGAATACAATATGTTTCAATTTACACATGGGCACCTGACTTGCCCTTTGAGGCAGATTTGAATTTTTTTTTATCCCTGCTTACCTCCAGTGATATAACTTTTCATCTTGCTGCACTTTGCTCCATATTCATCTTTCTCTTACTTTTCAGACTGCTATGTTTATTGTTAAGCACCAAAGCAAATTCCTTGTGTTTTTAGTTAACCTTTATTTTAACAGTAAAGTCCCATTGAGACACAGTCTCTTTTACAAGGGAGTCCTGTTAAAAATATGTGTAAATCTATTTGTCAATAAAGCTTATTACCATTACAGGTTTATGAGAGCACATGTGTGACCACACCTAGCAGTGTTGCCGGTTGTGGTCAGAGGTAAAACAGAGAGAGCAACAAAACACTGCTTTTAGGCCTTGTATCAGGTTACTCTTTCAGGCTTTGAAAATTTATGAAAATCTGATTTTACTTGTCCATATGCAAATATAGGCAGAAAGGGAGCCATAGTCTGCCATATGCAGATCTGATTTTATTTTGTTTATGGTAAGCTATACTGTGTTATGGTATTGATTATGAATTCAAAAATAGTTAACTCAACAAATGTTTTTCTGTTTTAATAATCATATGGTTTATTAGACTGAGACATGGAAGATCCACATATACCCCTTTTCCACCAAAAAAGAACTGGTTCAGAACTGGTGCTGGTTCAAAGTTGGTTCAACTTGCAAACCTTCTCAGAACCTGTTTGTTTTTCCAATGACTAGAGAGCCCAGCGAACCACGTCGTTACATAAGCATGACATGTTAGAAGAACGGTTCTAGTCCAGCAAAGAGTTGGTGCCGCTTTGGAACCAGTTTTCCTGGCCGAGAACCGGTTCTTTGGCTGTCGAAACACAAAGAACAGGTTCGAGAGTAGGCACCGGCTCCGAACCAGCTCTCAAAATGCTTTGGTGGAAAAGAGGCTATAGAGATTGCTTGGCCTAACTTACTGAACATTTACCCTGTTCCAAGCTAATCAACATCATGCCAAATAAGCAGGATGAGGCTCTTTACTATGATGGAAAACGTTCAATAATAAAGATCCATTTTATTGTGAAGTAAAAGCTTCTACTAAAAAGTTTAACCTTAAAGGCATAAAACACTATTCACCGATAAAACACACACCAACTAACTGTTGTTTAGCTGGAAACAACCTGCACATAATACTTCTTTGAAAATGATCAAAAAAGACTTTTGTTACTTACAGCGAAGGGGTCTGCCTGTTCCCAGGAGATGGGTGCTCCCCATGATGCTGGTCTCATCTTCTCCGGAAGTGACTCCGGTACAGCCACCAGAATGAAGCAGATGTCGAGCAGTGCAATAGCTGTGGCCAGGATTACCACCAAGGTGTCACCGTAGGCCACAGACAGGTAGGCTCCGATGGCTGGGCTGGTGACCAGGCTGGCTGCAAAGGTAGCCGATACCTGGAGGGAGGGAGACAAAGAGCTGAGGTCAGAGAAACAGGAAGTGATTGAGCTTTAACCATTTTTACTTTCTGGTTTTTAAAAAGGTAAATAACAAATAAAAAGAACGATTCTTCACCAATTGCTTCACTGGATTACATAATCATTCTAGAAGTGTTCAATGAAAACATATTTTAACAGGAACCTGTTTTGGTCAACCATCTCCTTACCAAACCATATGCTGTGCTCCTCTCATGCTCCTGCGTGATATCTGCCACATAGGCGAAGATCACAGAGAAGGTGACAGCAAAGACACCGGACATGGAGATGACCGCAAAGTACCACCTAACAGAAGAGAATGGTTTGGCTTTTCAGCACTGATAAACTAAAATGACAAAACCTAAATCTTATTACAATGTAAATTCCACCATTGTTGAGTTTATAACATTTATAATTTATAATATTATAAACTGTATAGAACGGTTAGTGTTTTGCACTCACCATGGGCTGATCTTCATTAGTGGAATGGGTGCGCATGTGAAGAAGACTGTAAGCAGCAAGAAGGATTTGCGGCCCCATACATCTGATAATGCTCCAATCAGTGGCGCACTCAGAAACGATAATAGGCCCTGAAAAGGGTGGAGAGAGAGAGTTGGGGAAAGACATGGCATAGAGAGATTGATGGATGTATCAGGAAAGTGCTATAAATGGATAACTTGAGTGAAGTTACTACTCAGACTCACAGGGACTATGATTTGAGAACATGCACACACTCTGCAAACAAACCAGCTTGGTAGAAGGCAATGTAAAAACGTTACTATAATCAATGCATGAAACTGCACTTATAGCTAACTCTTAGGTGGAAAATGCACACCAGTCATATTTAAAAGCTTTAAGCTTGATTTATACTCTGTAGCTTATGGCGTAAGCTACAAACGCAGCCATGCATTTATACTTGTGTATCGCTGTCTATGTCAATCTGCAATTATACTGCCAAATGCTACTAGGCGGTGGCGCTACAGCGTTCACAGTGTTGACGTTCCTGTTTCCTGAGCTCTGTGTGAAATAAAAAAGAGCTGCTAATTTCAGTAGCTTGATCCGCTGCTCTGCTGTTCTGGACTCCACACTGACTAGCTAAAGCATTCCCAGTGGTCTAAAAATGCAGCCATGACTAGGTGGAGAAAGGGCAGTACAATGCTGTGTCACTTAACAGTTATTAATATAATGTATTTTCAGCAAAAAATTAGTAAATTCAGTGAATTTACATTATTTATGTGCACTTTATGAAGAAATGTTTTTATAATAATTTTTCATAATCGCTCTGTAGTTTTAACTTACAGACTGAAAAAAGTGTGCTGCAGAATTGTGCTGTTTTCTAACAGTTTGGATTTGTAGCAAATAAATAGGGAAAACTTTTGTATTCTTAGATATCGTGATGCATCATTATAGAGTTGTCTAACGACTCTATTATCTATCTATTATCGCAGAATTCCTGTATCGGGATATTGTTATTGTGAGCCATGTATCATGTGGTACCCTGCGATTCCCACGCACACGGGAGAGGGCAATAAAAAAAATAGAGTCTTGTGTGAAAATCGGAGGTTTAGCAAGTATAAGCTAACCTCTGTGGCTTCCATGTTGACTTCCACACAAATGTTGTATTATTCTTTTTGCACATGCGGGTCACTTTTAGGCCATGGCCAGTTCACACTGGAGTCTGATATGGGCCACAATAAATATCTGGGCAATAAATTGGATTTGAGCATTAAGGCCTGCTGTGTGAATGTAATGGTAAATTTTGTGTCATCAAGAAAAACACATTTCTTGTTTATATTGTCTTGAAAAGACAAACAAGCCATTATGTTGACAACATAATGTCATAAGTTGTTTATGGGGGTCAATAATATATTTGTCAACTCATTTTAGCATCAGAACATCTCTTTTTTGCAGAGTAATTATTTCTTGACGAGAGAATAAGATTTTTTTTCAATATCACAACAGCCATAATGACGAGAAAAATTGAAAATCTAAAATAGTTACAAGCATGTACTCTCCAGCTATCTTTAGACACACTTTCGTTTCCCTGAATAAAGACAGTTACGGTGCATTTGAGGTACTTCAACCCCAAAGGGGCTTCAGCGAGCTGTACTGTGGCCAGCTGGGGAACCTGCTATGGTTACCCGACAGCTTGCAGGTGTTAACATGTCACTGAATTAGTGTCTAGCAGGGCGTCGCTGAACAAGAGCACACATGCTCAGCAGATCTTCTATGGGCAACTAAAAGAAAGACAAACTAGCAATGTTGAAGAAGGACATATTGTAGAACTAAAAACACAAAGGGGACATGGCTGCTGGCCATGAAAAAAATAAAAATAAAAAATTGTTTATTTATTCCTCCACAGTGCACACAAATATTTGCACTACCACTCGTTCAAAGTCAATACATTTCAAACAACACAAAGATATTGCTGGTTATTGTGATACTGTCAATAAAGAAATGAGAAAACTTGCTAACATACAAGCTGGACTGTGTTTTCTCACTTTGCATGAGTCACTGTTATATTTCTGTCAAGAGTATTGAACCTAGTTACTCTGTTTGTGTGTTGTGATGTCTTACCTTGACACCGTGGATAAGCCCATTCATCAGGAATGTGTGTTGGGGGAATGTCTGGTGTAATACCTGCGAGCAAACACAGATAACACCAGATGAAACCACGTTATCCACATAATCTGTATCACATTTGACATTTCAACAAAGACCTTCAGTGGTTTATGTACTTTTCAGAGTTAAACTACAGCTAGGGAGCAAAACAAGTGTGAGGCCACTGGACAAAAATGTACCAAATGACAGAGGGTTGAAACAAAGACTAATCCACAACACCTCTAAATCAAATCGCTGTGGCCTATGGCATAACACTACACGATCCAATTTTCACTCCAATGACGGAACAAACAAAATTATTTGATCTTTAATGTGTGGGCTATGACTTACAGGCTGAGAATCATTAAACTGGGCTGGTTTAGGTTTGTGTTATTCTATCATAATGCAACATACACATAAATACTTTCACATATTCATCTGGAAAACACAAACAAAAGCACACCGGAACATGTGTCAAACATGGACAAGACTAGGGGTGGGAATTTCTGAGCACCTAATGATTCGATTACGATTCAGAGGGCTGCGATTCGATTATAAAACGATTATTGATGCATCTTGACATAATTTTCTACAAAGGATCCCTGGATAATTACTAAGCATTTAATTGGCACATTAAAATCCAAAAGAAACATCACCTAATTAGCTTAAAAGGAGTAGTTTGCATCCCTAATTTACTTTATTAACCTCAGCTCTATGGTCCATTTCTTTAAAATCCAGACTCCGCTGAAAACAGACATATGAAGTTAATTATTAGGATATAGCCTACAGTAAGTATACAGGACAGAGCTTTACACCAGTTTAGTCTAACCTTGTGCCTGATGTTCTCAACCCTTGACTAGTAGGTTAGTTAGTAATGACATACAGCTGATAATTAATCTTACTTCATTACAAATTTAGCTAACATTACATAAATAAATAAATATTTTAGAGCATTTCACAGGCCCAAGGACGCTTTACCCATAGTTTCAAAACAAAAGGTCATTCAGGATTGAATGCCTTGGTAAAGAGCTGGGTTTTTAGTAGATTTGTGAAAGTGACCAGATAGGGAACATTTCCGATCTCTGTGGGGATGAGTTCCAATGTCCCCAAAGTCCGGTGTGGGGGACAGAGAGCAAGCCCTTGTACAGGGGAGATGTTAGCTAGCACTTACAGCCTTCACTTTTCCAGCCGTTGGGGAAACTACAGAGTTTTATTAATGGACACACAGCGACCTACACTGAACGTTTAGCACCAGACAGAAACTTGCTGCTAATATTTTCCTCTGCTAACTTCCCCCGTCACGTTCTGCCGCTCGCTCTCTCTCACTCGCTCGCTCACTCGGCCTCACACACAGGATACACAGAGAGCTGCAGAGCGTCACCATACTCGCAGTGTGCGAGTTAAAATCATCACTTGCGCATTGATATTAATGATTAGGTGACATTTTAGTAGGGTGGTTATTCATTCTGGGC
>JAPMOB010252143.1:0-18705 GCA_029875015.1 Lepomis gibbosus
TGTGTTACTGTTGTCATGGAGATGTCCCCCAATGGAATGCGCGACCTGCACGCATGAGGTAGTGACGTAATGGCGTAAGGGATGGCGATCTGGATGCTTTACAACAGTGCGGTGTGAACAGGAGTGACGTATTTAATTGATTCGGAACAAAACAAATCGATCCAGGTGTGAAAGCACCCTTAGTGTTCTGCAGATCACGCTGTCATTCGCCGTGGCTTCTGAAATAACTGAGCTGATCTTGTTTTTATGCAGATTCAAGAACTGGAAACGGAAAACTCAGAGCTCAAGCAACAGCTGCAAGATCTGGAAGAACAGCTGATGATAGCTCACGTCCCACCAGTAAGGACAAACTGCACCACACACGCCTCTTCAGTTTGGAGACTGAAGAATAAAGTTAATATTCTTTGTGTTAAAGCAAGTCCACATAAGGTTTTCTGAATAAACTGACTCAGATCTGCTACATAGTTCAGTACATAACTAAACATTAGCTAACATGAGCCACTGATTTATGGTTTAACCAGATGAAGTTATATAAAAACATGACATACAGGGTGATGAACAACAAGGCCTAGAAATAAAGCCAGACCGTGTAAAGCTGTAGCAGCTGAGTGTACCGGACTGAACATCTTATTTTTATTTCTAGGACTAAGATTATTAGCCACATAGCCTCACTTCAGCTGCAGTGTCTGCAGACAAACTTAACGGCTTACTAATGTTACGTGACCCTCACATCATCAGCCAAAAGTGCACAAGCAAGACCGTCTTTAAATTAGCAGAGCTGATCAAATGTGAGGCTTACGGGCTTTTTACGTACAGCTTGGTTTGCTGATATCGCTCCTGTGGTTAAATGCACGGCGAGCTGGGAATGACCAAACCTACCTGGATGCAGGCGGTGGGGGTCGACGCTGCGGGCTGAAGCAAAGCAATTACACACCTGATTGGTTTGATGAGGAATGTGATACATGAATTGGGCCGAACGCCAGACCTGGCCAGGCGACAGCCCTCCTGCAAATGCAACTTACACCCACAGCTCTCCTGCTCTATAAGACTGACTAATATTCTCCCTCTGGTCATTTTCTGTCTGCGATCTTTTCTTAGCCGCTGCACATTAACGCAGCTAATGAAGCGTACATGCTGCAGAGGCCCTCCTCTCTCTTCTGGTGTCACAGCATCAAGTCGCTCTCCTGTCTGGAAATCTCCTCTGTCACGCTCACTCCTATGAGCTCGCCGGAGTCCAACTTGTCCGCCGGGCTACTAACTCCTCCGCCTGCCAAACCCGCTCTCCTTCCTCCTAAGCCTACCGAGGGATGCAGCATCCCGCGGCCTCGCGTAAACACCTTTTCCTTTCTGTCTCTCTGCTCTCTGTGTGTTGTCACTGTCCCTAAGGCTGAAGTTTCTCTGGCTCTTGTCTGTCTTTTGCTTTTTGCTGCTTCTTCTCTCGCTTTTCTACAAAGTACAAAACTTGTGTTGTGTGCCCGTGTGCGAGCTCACACAGGTCTGACCTCGGCTCAATTATCTCCACGACACAGGCAGGGAGCATCTCCATGAAGCTACAGTCTACAGACGTTTTCGACATGGTTCCCTTCTCCCCTGTGACGCCGCTGGTGCCAACACTGTCCAGCAACGGCTGTCCACCTCCTCCGCCGACCACATTACCACCAGACATAAGTGAGTACTTACTGCACGACTTCCTCATCATAAGACATGCGGGTTTTTATTAGTTCTCCAGGGGCCAAAGTTCCTAACTTTAGTTTAGATAGGATTTTTCTCAGTTTGGTATTACAGAAACAAATCCTAACGAACTTTAGGAATCCTGTCTTATCTCAGGTTAGGAAATCCTAAACACATCGGTTAGCAACTTTTATGTCTGTTACCTAGCAACCGATGACGCTTTTTTCATCTCGCTGAGCTAAACTGCTTTTAATCGTTGTCTTTTTTTTTAATGAAACAAACTGAAAATGGAGCAGAAACAACAACTATCACTGAACTTCAGGTCAGGTGACTCAGAGCTGTTGGTGACCTGCGTCCAGAAATCCAAACCCACATTACGTTTAACTCTGAGCTTACAGAGAGAGAGCGGGCTAAAATAGTGGACACAGTCACCGCCGCATATCCGCCATCCAGCGGAGCGTTAATGCTGCCAAAAAGGAAACAAGTTCATTTACAAGTGACACGAAGAGAAAGGCAACTTTAGTGTCCACCGAGCAGAGGAAAGCTGCTGGTCGCTCCTCCTGTGCTCCCTCACTGACGCCGGCAGAAACCCGGAGCTCTTTTCGGGAAAGGCTGACAAAGGCTGCGGGCTGACGGCATCATGAATTTAACGATCTCCTCCTATCAGAGACCTGCATCAGGATCCTTTTGTTCCATCAAGCCTTTACATCATGGGCCTATAATGAGACTTTATCCAGCGTTACATCGCTGACAGCCTTTCTACTAACGAGGGTTTGGTCATCAAACACATCGGTAGAATCAATTAAGTTCTGTAAAACACTTTTCTGATCTAAAGTTAGGAAAGGAACACTGACTGAGGAATCTGTTAGTCTGTAATGGCCTTTTTCCTAAATCAGTTCCTAACCCTTATTACCATGGTTACCAAGCAGTTAGGACAGGAAGTTTCTGTAATACGGCTCCTGCTCCCGAAAGATTTATCCTGCACTTACAAATACACTTGTTTTATTGTTTAAATATTTGGAGACATTAAGTCGCCGCCTGATGAAGCTGTTGTTCGTCTGCTGTCTGTGTTTGCAGGGAAAGACCTGTTCGGCGCTGAGCCGTTCGATCCGTTCACCTGCGGGGCGGCTGACTTCCCTCCAGATATTCAGTCAAAGCTGGATGAGATGCAGGTGAGCGCCTGTCTGATCCCTCCACACTTAGTTTGAAAGCCCTACAATGGTGTGAAACCCAGCTGCCTCGCTCTAATTATCAGCATCAGCACTTTGAAGAATCAAAATGCCTCCTGCGTACATGAACAAAGGCTTTGTGCCTCATGCTGAATCATTTCTAAAGGGTCTGCTGTGGACTGCAAGCCGGCTCCAGTCCCCCGTTTATTAAAGTGATTAATGTTAAAGTAGAAGAAGTTTGTCATACTGCAGTAAAACAAGCAGATGTGAGGTGTCACCTAATTCTACATCCCTGTTTGGTCGACTCTGGAAAAGCTGAGCACCGTGAGATTTCAATGTAATCTTCAGCTGACTCTGGTGAAAATGTCTCACTTCTTCATTTATATTTCAGAGACATGAAACCAGATGCACGTTTGTTTAAAAATGCATCAATAAAAAGTCACTCAGTTGTGTTTTCACGTTGCATTTCAGTGGAGAGAAAACAGGTGAAAGTGGCCCAATATGTTTTTATCTAATTGTATATTTAGTCTGGGGAAAATGTCGAAGTTAACTTACATTGGATGATCTAATTCCTGCGGTCAGATCAGACAAATAAGGGCTGTTGAGATTTCTGTTATGGTGATTTATTGGGACACAAAACAGCAGCGAAAGATCTTGACAGACGATGCTCATCAAGCAAATACGTCAGTCAAAGTTGAAGTCTGGAAAGTGTGACAAATGTTCCCACCTCGCTCTCAGGCTCTCAGAGTGGAGCGTGGCAGCTTTCTCTCCTTCGGCAGCTCGGGTTTAATTTGCTCAACGGGAACTCGGGGTGAGCTGAATGGAATCAGGCAGCTCGTGTTCACGGTAATGTAATTTCACTGAAATTACATCCAACAGATTTGTTGCACCTTTAAAACACTTAAAGCAACGTCAGCTTTAAAACAGAAGCCCTGCTGCCTTAAATACGTGACTTCACTGCATTAAACGTGAACCCGCTTTGTACCAGAGAACAAAGGCGGCGACGGATGACGCGTGCGAGGGGTCGGGGCCTCATCATGGCTCGCATTGTTTCCGTTATTATTCGCTGGGTTTCCGTCCAACATGAGCTGAAGTCACGTGTGTTCTTTAAGTAAAGCTCGTCTCTTTAGTTACTGTGAACACTCAGCAGATTCTCGAGCTAAAATGGGTTAAAAATGAAAAATTAAAACTTTTAAGGTGACCTGACCTAAAATATAAATAAATAAAAGTACAAATTTACATAAATGTATTTTTAATAGAAGATTAGTTGATGCCACTAAATGTCTTTACGATGTCTACAGTGTACTGTATTCCCAATATGGTTGATATTATGGTTGAGGGTTTACAGTGAGATCAGGAAGCACAAATAAGGCGGAATGAGAAACTGTTTGCGAAGCACTGCTGGGTCTTCAGTCGGTGTGGACGCCATATGCCGCTGCAATTCTCTGTGGGTCTGTGGGAAGCGTGCAATTATAAGGTTTTAAATGACGGTATAATTAGAAAAAAATGACTTCTGGAGCTGAAAATCAGCTGCAACTTCTGTCATTCTTACTGCAAAGTAACTGCTGAGCGGGCACTGGGTTTTAGCGGGGAACTGCCAAAAGGAGGCACTGTTGCTCTGACACACTAAAACGTTTCCTTCAGTGTCTTCTTAATTACTAACAAGTGAATTCACCTCTTGTCCTCCCCACTTGTAGCGTCAGAGATGGTTTGTACTCTTTGCTCTGATCTCGCTTCTGGCTGTGTGTTTGTCTCGCATGCGCTGATCCTGTGTGATGAAACTCCTTCATCTTCCCTGAAACGTTCTGCTTTCCTTTAGCAGAGACGTTGTGTTCAGGCGTCCACGTCTTTAGTTTGTTTTCTCAGCTCTCCTGCTCTGCAGTCGATGAGCTGCTGGGTGTTTGCTGTAGTGAAAACCGATGTCACATTCATGCATTTATATAAGAGTGCATTAAAACAATCACAAGTGAGAAATAAAACTTTTCTTATTTGATGAGTCTCACTGTGCTTCTCCCATCAAGGCGCATGCCGTCTTTATGCTCTTGCACGCAACTCTTGCATGTTCAGCATTTCATTCTCTTACCTTCAGAGCTTTATAGACGTTTCTCCATTGGCTCAACATTATTCTGACTTCCTGTTTATCAGTAAATGTCACCTCACAGAGGCCGTGTCACCGCAGCTCTTCTCTGGCTTGTCTTCCAGGAGGGGTTCAAAATGGGACTAACCTTAGAGGGCACCGTCTTCTCTCTGGACCCGCTAGACGGCCGCTGCTGATGCCAAGAAGACGCTCTTTGTCGCGTACTTTTAACCCGTTTGTATGAAGAAGTGCCAAAATCCACCCCACGGTCGAGTCAAGATGTCACAGTTTTCATCTTGAGGTTTATATGCATTTGCATTTAGATTAGATTGGTTTTTCGATATTTCAAGGTAAACTCAGATCCGTTGTAGAAAAGAACTATTTTTGTAACAAAACGTACGGGAGGGGGAGTTTCGAGGTCCTTTGCTTGCACAGGCAATGAGAGATGTAAATAGTTGAATATGTCCAATGGTACACAGAGTTTTCAGAGCCAGTTTGTGTGTAAATGTCTCAGATGAATTCTGTATTAACACATTCCTGTCTGCCACAAGCTGGAGAAGAATAAACAGAATCTGTATCATTGACAGCTTTCCCATAAACAGCACATAGCTTATTTTACTCAGCATTCATTCACACATCATGTAGGTAATTAATCCAGTCAGACTTTTTTATAATTACTGACTTTTCCACCTGTTTGTTTTTGACAATGACTTTTTTGTTTTTTATTCCCAGGTTTGAGTTTCCATTTCAGTATTGACTTGTCATATCTTTGTCATCATTGTAGTCTCCTCTTTTCTTGCACCAGAAGGCACTTTTGTTGGACAGCCTCTGTCCATACACAGAACTATTCCCTTTATTTTCCTTTTTGGTTGCATCGACTTTGCTGTTACAGTTATTAAAGACAATTTTAATGCAAAAAAAATGCTGCTCATTAACTCTCTCATTTATTATTTGCGTGGCTTTTCTGAGCTGCTGTGTAAAGTTTTTTTATGGACACATCCGACTGAGTGCGGTTTCCTCTGGCACCTCCATGAGGACGACATATTTTGGATATATTCTATGGATTATGGTGCAGACGTGTGAATCGTCTTAACGTTTGTGATCCCCTCACTTTTCATCTTGTGCTGTAATCGGCTCCAAATTTAATTTGTCCAAGACTTTTGGTTTACGACCAAACACGAGCTAAACTAATTCCCACGTTCGCGTTCCTTTGTTTTCAGTGCTGATTAGCAAATGTTGGCGTGCTAATATGCCAAACTAAGATGATGAACCAGGCAAAGGTTACCTGCTGAACATCTACATGTTGACACTGTCATTGTGAGCATGTCAGCATCTTCTACTTCAAAGCCTCAGTAAAGCCTGGTGGAGGTAGACTCTCAGTCTCGCTCCAGATTCTTGTGTGATTTGTAACAAAGTTTCAGGAGCAGCATCCCTCCATCTCTGTCCTCCTTCTTCTTCCCTTACATCTGGGTTCAATTTGTGGTCCGACCTCACATTTTCTGGGTTTTTAGCCTCAGGATTTCACACCCTCACGAGGCTGAAATTAATCTATCAGGGTACAAAGTTTTTAAAAGGCCCAAATGAAATCTTCTGAGACAAGAACAGGCAGAGAGAAGTATTCTCAATATTTATTTTCAAAGGATGAAACGCATCTGCTTCCAGCGTGGAGAGCCCGTTCCTCCCCCCTCCTCCACGCGCCTCTCTGCCTCGGGGGTGTTAGCAGGCAGCCGAGCCTTTTCAAAAGTTACAAATCTATAATAAATACGCTCAAATATGAACCAAATGGTCGCAACAGAATTACTTGAAAGCACACATTAACATTTAAATCAAGACAGCTCACATTTGAAACCAACTGTGAATGTTAAACATGAATGTTTGTTGTTTTTTAAACTAGAAAAATGAGTTTGTGTGCAAAAGGACCTAACTATACCTGAATTAATATGACAAGAGCTTGGGGGGGATTAACAAGCATTTTGTTTAATTTGTTGCAGAGCAAGAAATACAAAGCAAACAGGCACTCACAGCCACCTTATTCTATAAAACTGGTTATAAAAAGGATTAATATAAGTCCGTGGGGGGGCTGACATGCATAAAAATAGACCATTCTGTGCTACCTTTTACTGAACCACGTTGGAACTGAAGGAAAAAACTGTTACAAATCACCACACACCACTCACGCGACTCCTCATTCATCTCTCCGTCGTTCAGAAAGATCTTTATTGGTTTCCCCCAAACCCCGCCCTGTGACCGCGCGGCCGGGTGGAGCGCACAAGGATCACACTACTTACAAAACAGCACCCTGCGAAAGAAAGATTTACATGTAGTGTCATGGTTTCTCAGTTTCGGTGACGAGGTAGCTAACACTGAGGAATCAACAGTCTTAATGTGTCTTTAATGGTCTACGTGCTCGGTACAGACTTGGAGACAGATACCGGTTCATCAAAACTGTCTGGAGAAAATACCTGCGCCCAGTGAAGGCATCACCGGCTGTATTTGTTTCCTCAATAGCACCACAATGTAGTTTTATATTCAAACATTTAAAACAAGAAAAAAATGAAAAGACAAATCTGTAAAAAAAAGAGTTTTGGAGGGACGATGCAGCTTCAGTTGGGTTTTCTGGGCCTATAAACAGCAGTTAGATACAATTTTAAAGCTTTCGTATTCATAAGTCTTTGGCAATGTTGTTTTGTGAAATAAAATTAAAGATCTTTGCACCAAACTAGTGAGCCTGAAATGCATCAAAGCTTGAAGTCAAACAAACAAGAAGACGGAGGAACGATTCTGATTTTTACCAAAAAAATTTTGTGAGGAAATTCCAAACATTCATCCTAACTTACAAATCTTCAATGTGTTGAACTGGGTTGAAAGGCACAATAAATATCTTGCCACAGGGCCAGAATAGTCCTCGGTACTCGTATGTACAACGCGGCTGATCGCCATCAGCCGTCAGTTCAATAGTCTCAGGATTCTCCCCTGCTGGTGATTTTACAAGAAGCACACGGGCCCGATATCGACGCCGAACTCTTGATTGGGGCCACCAATGTCCACGGGGGCAATATCCACAATGGGAAGTCTTGCTGTTTTCTGTGTCCTGTACTCAAACACTGTCTTGCCCCAGTTGCCATTTGCTTGCTGTAAAAGACAAATAAAAGTTAAGTTAATTGTACTCTACAATGTAGGGCAAAACATCTCAATGAAATGGTGTCCGTTATTTTAATGACTTGCTGCTTTGCTCTTCAGAATTTATTTTTTTGCATAGTGGCTGCTCATTAATTATTTTATATTTGCCTTGTACGCGATAAATCCCACGAAAAGATCTCTCTACCAAGTACTGGCCTCGTATCCAAACCCTGATCCATCATCCAACGAAGGTTAAAGTGCAAAGGCAGCTGGACTTGGTTGAAGATACTGGAAGACGTTTCGTCCCTCATCCAAGGAACTTCTTCACTTCTGACTGACTGGAAGGGAAACTCAGCTGTTTAACCTCAGCGGGTCGTTTGCCGGGATCATCGACACGGTTCGTTAGTGTTGCTGTAACGACAGTCGTTACGGTCGTTAGGTCTACCCGAGGCCAAGGCTGAACGACCATCGTTGGTATCTTCACCTGAGGCCAAGAGGTTACGTTTGTTGAGTTTCCTGGGAAGTGATGAGTATCGACGATCCCAGCAAACGACCCGCTGAGGCTGAACAGCTGAGTTTCCCTTCCAGTCAGTCAGAAGTGAAGAAGTTCCTTGGATGAGGGACGAAACGTCTTCCAGTATCTTCAACCAAGTCCAGTTCCCTTGACTTTAACCTTCGTTGGAAAACTATGACCTTCAGACACCTGATCTGTCTGTCTGATCGTCTTCCTCTGTTCCGTTGTTGTGCAAAAACTATTAAAAACTCATGAGCGAGCCTCGCTGTTGCACTGGGTGACATTTTCCTCCATCACCATGAACACACACACTGTAGTTTACTTTAACTCAATCCCACATACCTCATTCCTGGTGCCCCAAATGCGGCTATCTGGCTCACCAGATAGCCGCATTTGTCATTCTGCTGTTTGCCGCTGGGCAGTTTGCGAAAGTGAGTTTACCGGATGTTTTCACTGAAAATAGCGGCCTGCTCTCTGGCTGCAAACGGTGCTGAGAGTGAACCAAAACAGTAACATGGGCCAGATTAAATGAAGATAATTAGCTGGAAGATGCAAAATGCACTATAGAGCTGGGGAGAAGTCAGGTGATCATTACCAGGCTGTTCAGGAAATAATGTACTTTTTTTTTAATATGAAACTCTGCATTAGTAACCATGAAGGTTTTGAGGGGCGGACTAACTCATCGTTGGTTTTTCTCATTTCACGGGATTTGTTGAGAATGTAGACTAATTCCAGTCCTTTCGATAGGGTTAACGAATGGATATGTAAAAAGAGCAGAGCCACTGTTGAAAGGCGGGAACTTACTGAGCAGGAGTCCTCCACCACTGTGTATCTGAAGCGGTTGTTTCCCTCGGCTTTGAGCTCCAGGTCGTTGGAGCCCTTGAGGATCACAGCTTTCTTGAAGTTGCCCGTCGCCTCGTCCTTATAGCCCACGGAGTTCTTGCAGTGGTAGGTGATGGTCTGGGCCGCCTCTTTGGAGAGCAGGCGGATGAACGTCATCTGGACCGTGACGGAGTTCGCCGGCTGATCTTTGTTGCCGTAAGCGAACTAGAGAAACAAATAAAGCGTTCAACACAGAGCCTCAGAGATGCACCTCTAAAAACAGATTTGAGCTTTCTCGCTCAGGCTCTAGCTGTCTTAATGTTTCAATTACAACAACAGATTATTTACAAGATTCTTGCTCTATGAAGTAACAGCTTCGCTGGGCCTTCGCCGTGCACAGCCCTGCTTCCCTCCCCCACCATCAAACTCTTAACAGCTCACATGTGTCCCGCTGTTGATGTCAGCTCCGAACCACACAGGTTTGTTCCTGGAAGAGCTCCACCACACTTTACGAGGTATGCTGCTTGGGTTGGCAGAGATGCAGGTCTCGCCTGTGTCCATGTTGCAGTGCACTTTGATGGCGTCCTCCACACTGCCCTGGTTCGGATCCACCCAGTACTCACCTACACAACAAAACGGTACTTGAGATTTTGGACGTGTTGCCTTTGGCGACATCTTTGATTTATTCTGTTCTGCTGTGAAATAAATCACTTATACTGCATGTTAGCAGCTTTAGTTCACAGTTCAGAGGCAGCATGATAATATTTCTAGATTTATTACGTTAAAGAGAAGCACTGGGAAGATGAACAGGAAAAACAGCTAAGATAAGAGAATAATAAAATAGAGGACAAAGAGAAGGATGTGGTTAAAATTCATACTGTACACTTAGCGCTCCTAACGTGTGTCGCTTCTGTTTAGCACATGGAAAGTGTAGGATAAAGATTTCTGTGTTCTGCACACATAGAGGCCTCGTGCAGGAGTCTAAAAATCTTCCTCAGCGCTGACACTCACCGCTCTTCTTCATGGGGTAGCATCTCTTCAGGTCGTCACAGGTCCTGGCAGGGTGTTTCCTGCTGCCGTCGGGGCTCTTCATGCTGTCGATCTGGCTGCTGAGGGCCTTCAGGGTGGCCTGGACGCCGGGGTCGATGGGCACTATGGTGGAGGAGTTGCTGTTGGGCAGAGCCTCGTCCTCGCTGAACTCGGGAGGAGGAGGAGGGCCGTCGTCGTAGTCCTGAGGGCCGCCGAAGAGGTCGTCCATGGCGGCAATGGGAGGTCCCGGGGGACCGGGAGGGCCTGCGGGTCCGGGCTCCCCTGGAGGACCCTGTAGGTTTAGGAACAGTAGGGTGTTTAACTTTTATTTAATGTATATATATATTTTTTGTGTTTATATTTACTTTTATTTTTAAAACTCTGTACAGACAGTAACAAAACACAGCAGAGCCCCGACTCCAATCTGTCTCATGAGACCATAATACCTCTGGTCCAATTTCTCCACTGATGCCACGAGTTCCAGGAGGCCCCATCGGTCCTGGCTGTCCAATGTATCCTTCCTTCCCAGGAGGCCCGATGGGTCCAGGAGGCCCCTGAATCATAATCCAGAAAAAACAGTTTTAAAACTTGACAAACTCATCATGTTGTTACACAAGATGAAATTCAGGATTTCAGCATTTACCCTCGGCCCACTTGGTCCAACAATTCCCGGAGCTCCCTGCTCACCAGTTGTACCCTAAAAGCAAAAGTGAATATTCATTAGTTTGTTTATGGATATCATTTACACGTTTTCCCAGAATGCCCACCTGCACCTGCACTTTAAAGACTATGACCCGCTGGATGATGCTCAGACGTTGCAATCTGCACCTCACAGTATCAGACTATTCCTAAATACAACAGAGTGCTGCTTATGTTTCTTGTCTTTATTATGCAGTGTTTTACATATTTGTTCTCCATTCAGATGCATTTTTGGAAAAAACAGTGACTAAAAACCCCACGTTCCAGTTTGCAAGAGAGAAAATGCTCCAGAAAGTTGGGTGTGCAGGTAATTCTGACTAAATAAGCAACAATCAAACTAAATCTGCACAGTAGCCTAACCAGCCTTTTCCCTCTGAACACAAACCTTTCTGCCAACAGTTCTTTCACGTGATAGCTTTTTCTATTTGCGGTTTTCTCTGAGCTCGTCTCGCTGGCTCGAAGCGGGCTAGGGGCTCAGTTGGAAAAAGTTGATGTCACGCATTTCCACTCAGGATTTAGCAAAACCTAAATCTAAATCAGATGGCGGTCGGTGGGGCTGTTCCGCCGCCGCTGGCAGCACTTTAGATCGAACTCCACACACACACAGTCCTGATGAAGCAGATCAGCTGGGTTGTAATATTTTACTTGCAGCTCAATAATTAAAAAAGTCTGAACTTTAAGTTTGATTGTTGCTCATTTAGTCAGGAGTTCTCAACAGTAAAGAAAATTACTTTTGAGATAATGTTTTCAGATTTACTCAAAGCTAAAACTAAAAAAAAGCTCTTTCTGCAGTTTTTATGTTGGATTCTCTGCACTGATCATTTAAAGTTCAGTCACTGCATTTGCACCTTTGATCAGCGCCGTCACGCCGTTAGCATTTCGGAACACAGCTGGCTAAAGTGAAGACAGCGTATCAGATCACTGCGAGCCACGTTAACTTACTGGAGGTCCAGGAAGGCCCTGCAGACCAGTGAAGCCTCGGTGTCCCTTCTGCCCCCTCTCTCCGTGATCCCCAAGGTCACCCTTATCTCCTCTTGGTCCTTGGGGTCCCTGAATTAGAAATATTGAACACATTTCACGATTGTTTAGAAAAAGGGGTGGGCGGTTTAATCTTATATCAGCTGCCACCTTCATCAGAATCTTCCATCCATCTACAGTGTCTGTTCTGTTTAAACACACATGTTCTTAGTTTGAGACTCACCACTAATCCTCTCTTTCCAGCCGAGCCGGGTGGACCAACTGGTCCTCGTGAGCCCTGCAAGAGAGTGAGACTGTTAGAAGGCCCCCTGGGGGAAAGCAGACCTCTGCCAGCACTGAAGAACTCTCATCATTCCTGTCACCCACATTCATGTTCCAACGTGCCCTCTGGGCTCAAAGCAAGTCCTGTGTTCTTAGTGAATCTGTTATTACAGTCTGGTACCCTGATGACGGACTGACACACAGAACCAGAACAACAGAAACTTGTAGGAAAAAGTTCCCTTACAGCATCTCCTCTCCTTCCAGCATCACCGGGTGCACCAACAGGACCTGGAGGGCCAGGAAGTCCCTGAGGACCAACCAAACCTTCTGGACCAGGATCCCCTCTGTCCCCCTAGAAAAGCAAAACCCATCAGTTACTCCCGATATGTAAAAAAACAGAACACGGGTCACTTTTTCCTTCTCTTCGTCTCTTACCCTTTGTCCAAGAACACCGTCTTTGCCTGGAGGGCCATCAGATCCTGCAGGGCCCTGAGGACCAGACAGGAAACATTAAGGCAGCTGTAAACAATAAAGACACACTTTACTGAGACCAACAACCGATTAAGAACTTGTGCTTACATCTGGACCAGGATCTCCACGAGGTCCGTTAGCACCAGGAGCACCAACTGGACCCGGAGGGCCTTTATCTCCAGGTGTTCCTGTGGATCCCTGTTTTCCTGGTGGACCCTAAAAGAAACCAAGAGAAACAGGGAACTCACAAAGCAGCACTAAGAGGGGCCTTCCACAAAATCCACATGAGCTGTAGACTGTGGAATCCAGGTTTAAGATGATTCATCTTCCATCATGTGCACTAGAATCAGGACTTAAATGATACAGACCCCAGGTCCTGGAAGGCCTGGCATCCCGCGCTCTCCTCTCTGACCAGGAAGACCCACAATTCCTCTCTGGCCTGTAGTTCCAGCTGGACCTGGAGGACCATCAGGACCCTAAAGCCGACAACAACAGAGCGTTTAGATTAAATACTGAGGGAGATCTTCGTTTATACCTCGTGGTATAAAGTAATCTGGATCAAACTGAGAGCTCAACAATAGCGTACCGTGGGTCCATCTTCTCCAGAGTCCCCTTTGTCTCCTGGGCCGCCGGGTGGTCCCGCTGGTCCTCGCTCTCCTTGTCTTCCAGGGGCTCCGTGGTCTCCACGAAGACCGGCAGGACCCTCTTTCCCAGGAGGTCCAAGCGGTCCGGGTTCTCCAACTGGACCCTGGCAGGAATGGATAGTGTTCATGAGACACATACGAGAGCGAAAGGGTTTATGCACACTTGTGCGCGCCCGGCCAAGTGCTGCGTCAAGTCTGCGTGACGGTTTCAGAAAGTGGAACAATCGTCCCCATCGGAGGGGTTCTGAGACGCTGTTAGATGATCCAACAAGCACTTTGAAACCGATTCCGATTCTTCTATGACTGAAGTAAGACAAAGAAGCTTAAAAGAATAAAGCAAATAAAAGAAGCACAAACACAAGTGTCCTGTCACAGCATTTCTAAAATATCAGGGTACAATGAAGTCTTAAGCGACTTACAATTGCTATTCACGTCAGAGGTCGCACGCCTAGGGAGCAACGAGGGGTTAAGTGTCTTGCTCAGGGAGATGGCAGATGGGTCACAGTGGGGGATTGAACCCGGGTCTCTCACACCAAAGGCATGTGTCTTATCCATTGGGCCTTCGCCACCCGATGCCGTTCAGTCTTACATTTTGGTGTCTAGCACTGAAGGTGCTTTTCCGAAACACCTCTAAGTGGGTGCGAATCGTTGTTCATGATTTTTGTCTGGATCCTCACCTCTGCCACCTGCTCACCAAAGTCCTGCGTGGTGCCGATAATCAAGCTCGCCTTCTTACTCAGTTTCTTTAGTCTGTGCCTATCAGAGAAGCGCCGGCCACAGCAGGAGGTGCCCAGCGAAGGTCGGCAGATGTTAAAAGATGGCAGCCTTCTTAAAAAATAAAGCCTGCTCTGACCCTTTTTGTATAGCGCCTCCATGTGAAGATCATCTTCCACATGTCCTCATAGGTCCTTGCATACTTGGATCTGTTCCCTGTAAGGAGACTGGATGTGGTTTGTGCCTCTTTCTCCCAAAATCAAAGCCCCTTTATTTGGTCTCGGGTGGTTACTGTTCCAGCAGTCCACAAAGTTATCTACATGTCTAAGTATAACAGGTGTAGCTGTTCCACTTTAAAGGAATTTTACCAAAGTGATTTTATGTTAGACGTTGGTGTTTTTCATGCAAACTCAGGGCGGTACTTACAGTTGGGCCTGGCGGGCCAACTCTTCCTGCAGATCCAGGGAAACCAGTTGGGCCCTGGAAGCAGAAGATCAAACGAGGCCCTCAGATACTGTTTTCCAAGTTTTATAACAGAACACAAAGTCGTGACACGAGAGGAGACAGTGTTTGGAGTTCTTATTCAAACTCTGCACAAGGTGAGCTGAAGAATCCGGAGTGACCCCCCTCCTGTGCTCATGGAATCATTCCTACTCCTCATGTGACTTCTGTAATGATGAAGTGATCTTACTGGTGCGCCCTGTGTTCCTCTTCCGCCCTTCAGTCCAGCGACACCAACTGGCCCCTACAAAACAATTAGGAATTAATGCACCTAAACCTCCAAACAAAGTACAAAGCTGACTAATAACGCTGTCAAACATATCACCCCACACAGAGTTGGGTTGGAACATTTAAACTGATTTCTTATCTTTCTGTGTGCGACTCACAGGAGGTCCATGAGCACCAGCCAAGCCTTGAGGTCCTGGTGATCCAGCATCTCCTTTCTGGCCTGGTTCTCCAGGCTCTCCCTTGACTCCGGGTTGGCCATCAGGACCCTGGGTCATATTATAAAGAATACATCAAAACTAGCTGAATCATCATTAACATGGACACGAAACAAAGTGACCATGAAAGACGACTTACGGGAGGTCCGGCAAACCCGACAGCACCGATTGGGCCAGGGTCACCTCTTGATCCCTGTGGAGGGAGATAAGTTATTAAACTGGAACACACGAGATGGATCGCCACTGTTAACACACTGAACAGGTCTACTCACTGGCACTCCTCTGGATCCTGGGGGTCCATGTGGTCCTTTGGGTCCAGGTTCTCCCTGCAATGATTTCACAAGTTTGCTGAGAATCATTTCTACAACCATTCGCTGAGCACGTGCCATAAATAAAGTATTTTTAAGGTTTGCAAAGGCGATGCAGGCAAACTGGGAGCTGATGCTTTCCGTGTCATAACCTTGAATCGCAGAAAGAAAAGAAAGACTCTACCTTTTCACCACTGGGTCCTGCAGGTCCTAGCGGGCCAACAGGACCTGGGGCTCCCTGTTGATAGAAAACAAATCTCACACTTAAGCCAAGTCAGCGGATACATTTCTCTGAACGAGCGGTAACAAGTCTCCAGTTTGCATTAACACAGTTTTTTTTTTTGTCATGCGACTGTAAACTTAATTTCCTTGTTCGTGGTTGAGCTGAGACGAAATGTGTTTTCCCTGAGGGAAAGATATTTTGCTTACTCTTGCGCCGTCATTTCCAGCTGTACCCTCTGATCCTTTCTCACCAATCGCTCCCTGTAAAAAACAAACAAACGTGTGAGGCTCCTATTTTTTCTATTTACAGTTTACAGTTCCAGACATGGACTCGTTGATTGTAACTTAACCACATAAGATAACATAACATGTTTTACAAGAATTAATGACGTGAAAACTGAAGATCATGATGAACTTACTCTGTCACCTTTAGGCCCAGGAGGGCCAGAGATGCCCCTCTCTCCTGGCATTCCCTGAAGGCCCGGAGGACCCATGTCACCGAGAGCACCGGTGGGACCAGGGCTGCCCTGCAGTGGCAAACACCGCGGTTAGCAGGCTTATCGCTTAAAAGTCATGCAGTGCAACCAGACATACTTTGTATTTTTTATATTTGAGTTGCCCACTTACGCCTGTTTTCTGTTAAATTAATTGTCTTTCTGTCTCTGTGTATGCTGGTATGGCAACCCAGCGGGGACAAGCTGGGTTCACTTCTAGATGTGTGATACTGCATTATCCTGTATAACTATTTTACACAACGACGGTGTCTGTTATGGAAACAGACTCTTTGCATAACAAATACTTTGCTCTGTTTTTAGCCAATTGCAAAGGCTTTACAACCATTAGGCCAATTAATTATCTAAAATATCTCTTTATAGTTTCAAATATGCATCCAGGTGCTTGTTGCTGCCTAACAATGGTTACTATGATTCTGCACTCGGTGGCATTATCCTTTAACCAAAAGGATATTTGGACGTTCGTACAGATGGATGCTTCTGTAAAGTACCTTTGGCCCATCTGGACCCGGCGCACCGGGGATACCCTTAGGTCCCTGCAGACCGTTTGGACCCAGCTCTCCTCTCTCTCCAGGTATTCCACGCTCTCCCTGAGGAAGACAAAGCGTCACTTTCACTCGTATGTATCCGACTTTACCGACCGCCTACATCATGTAGCAAAGCGACGTCACCTACCCGTGGTCCGACTTGGCCCACAGCACCAAGCTCTCCGGGAATTCCCTGAAAGAGTCAAACGATGATGATGTAATTTATCAAAACTGACTTCTGATCAGCAACAAGCTCCTGATGTGACAATTCAATTATTTAAACAGGAGACAGAGAGCAACATGAAAGATTTAATCTAAGCTGAAAGGAACGTGCTTCAGTCACCAGTAATTCAACCCGGAGCAGCATGTACAGCTTTTGTCACACTCACTTGGTCGCCTGGTTTTCCAGGTTCTCCAGGAGGGCCTTGATTTCCAGGCAAACCCTAAGAACACAAGGCAGCAAACATGGTCAACTTCTCAGTCAGCCCTCCCTGAGGTCTAATCCTTCCCCGCCCCGCCACGTCTTCTCACGTCTACTGTGCCAGTGTTCGTTCATCTTACTACCAAAAACAATTACGCACCTGGAATCCATTTACACCCGGAGGTCCCTGCTCTCCTCGGTCTCCTGCGACACCCTTTGAGAGGAGACAATAATGTCTCAGTCATTTGTGAAGGCAGTAAAAGAAATGCAAGGATTTGGAACTAAAAAGAGAAAGCAGGCACTTACAAGTGGGCCGGGGGGGCCAGCAGGGCCCACTTCTCCATCTTTCCCCGGAGGACCCTGAAGACAAAGTGACAATTAACCAACCTGCCTGTTTCACATGGGCACGGAGGGTACGCTTGATTTCCTGAAGGTGTGCGAGGGTTTTAGGGAACTTTAAATGACCTAATTAAGAATTTCTGTGGAAAAGTGGATCATTGTGGAAACAAAGAAAAGTGATGCAGAAAGGCAAAACGCCAACAGAAGGATCCCTGCTGTGTCTTTATTATGCCGATGAGCTCTGTTTTCTTTCTATACTTCCTTTTGACGGATCTCTAATTCGCCCGCATGTGTTCTATCTGAGAGAAGGTTCTATGTGATCTGATTCCAATGCCGATGCAGGTTAACATTCAGAAACAGTACTCACTCTTTGACCTGCCACTCCCGCAGATCCTTGTTCACCTGTCTTTCCCGGGTCGCCCTTTGAGTGGAAAAAAACCCCAAACATGTTTGGAATTAGAAACAGAACCGGAGATAAACAGACTGACTATAAATGAAAAGTCTGGAGTAACTCTGCAGCCTTACAGCGAAGCCCTTGGGGCCTGGTACTCCCATGGTTCCTGCGGGACCTCTGTTTCCAATGGACCCTGCAGGGCCTGGACGACCATCTTCACCTGGGGCACCCTTAACAGAGGAAAACCAAACTGTGACTCAATAATGCCTGAACATTTATCAGAACTGGAAGCTAACTATCTGAACTGTGAATGTGATTGTAACCTACCAATGGACCTGGCTTGCCCTCTGCTCCCTGGACTCCAGGGGTCCCCGTAAGACCCTTTGACAAAGAGAGAAAAAATATAGACATAAGCAAAGCAAAAACATTGTAAATACACTGATATAGTAGATCCGAACTAAAAGGCCAGGCTCTTCAGTGTTTACCCTTGCACCTGGCAGACCAGGTTCTCCTGTACGCCCAGGGTCTCCCAGAGAACCTTTCGGCCCTGGTGGGCCAGATGTTCCACGGTCTCCTTGAGCACCCTTTAGAGAGAAAAACGATTCGAGTTGCTGATTAGAAGTTGTAAGCCCCGTTTCTTAGAATAATTACTGTAATAAAAAGTAGGAGACAAATTTCAAGAGACAATATGTCTAAAATAAAATGTACCTTAGGTCCTGGCAACCCGTCGGCACCAGGGAATCCTCTGTTACCAGGAGCCCCCTGAAGAACAGATCAAAAAGGGAGACAGTTGTTACACAGTAAAGAAATTCTAAAGAAGTGGCTTAACAGAAAATCAGCACCACCACATATAACAGAGAAACCTGGGG
>JAPMOB010252144.1:0-17398 GCA_029875015.1 Lepomis gibbosus
ACAGTTCAAATAATCATCAATAGAAAGAGAGAAAATGCTTAATGAAGGAAATCTGTAAAGAAGTCCTTCCATCACTTGAAGTGCAGACAATTTTAAGTGTCAGGATAAAACACTGATAATTTCATGCTGACAACCTGAGTGTGTGTGTGTGTGTGTGTCTGCCTGAATGTGCGGCAAGCATCTGCAGCATTCCAGTTTGTTTGTGTGTTTTGGCTGTTTTAAAGGAATCTCTGCGGGGAGCTGGGAAAAATTCCCATTAAGCAAACTGTGATGTCCGCCCCACCTTCACCCTGTGTGATCTAATCGTAATAAGCACAGAATCTGTCTACCCTCCCCCACCAGCAATCTTCCTCCTTCAGCTTTCTCTCTCCTGCTGTGTACTCATCTTTCAGTATGCTCTGTCCACCTCTCACATATGGTTCCATCATGCCTAACTGCTTCGATTCACAACTTAATTCTGGCGGATAATGTCTTTACCTGGGCGAGATGAAGACTGACAGGATGTTTATGAGATTTCAGCACAACTGGTTTGACAGGGAGAATGTTCTGTTCTCATATAGCATCTGCACGGCCATAATTGAGATGCAACGCACAGCATGTCAACGGATGTATTAAACTGTATATGCAAAGTTTCCGAGGCACATGCACCGAGTCTGAGTAATCCACAGTGGCAGGGAGGTATTGCTGCAATCAGGCCCCATAAAGATTTTTTAATCTCCAGAGGACTTGAACTTTGAAGTGCCCTGCTGACTCAGCAGGCGAAGGTGTGCAGGACGTACTTGAAATGTCCTTTCATGCATGGCTCACATGCAGTGTTTGAATGCCATTCTCGCTATATGTCACTTGCTGCTGTATGCTGTCAAACAAAGCACGAGAGATGCCTGAAATTAGATGAGTACAGACTAAGTCAATCAATTTTCATCTCAATTTTGACTAATTTAAAATCGCTAATTGCAGAGCTAAAGAAATCGACCTGAAACGTCATTACCCATACCCGTTTAAACTGGAAGAGAAATAAGCTGCAAGAGAGAGATGAATGGCTTCCTCACAGAAACACAACTTCAGAGCTTATACGATGTGGGTTAAAAAGTCCTTTAGACTCTTCTAAGAGTAAACAAACATCTTTGATTTGTACAAAATTATATAGCCTTTGGAATTCAGGCCAAAATAAGGAGAGTCCAATGGAGTTACCAAATGCACCACTGAGCTGTTTCTTAGTTTATGATAACCTAAGTGAATCCACATGAAGTAGAAAACTCAACAAAGCAACAGCACAGTTCTGTAGTACCCACATTAACGTGCATTCAGCTTGTAAAACAATATACTTACGGTTACAATTAAAAATTAAGATAACTACGATCAGTTTTGCTCTCAGCTTGAGCTTGGAGACCACAGATTTATCACCCATAGCATGCGTTTAAATGAGCTGCAAGGAATTTGAAACAGATTTTCCAGGCACAAAAGATCTCACTACAGACACTATCAAAAGTAAGCCCGGCTTTGGGTCAGAGTCAGAGGGGGTCATCCACTGATCACACAGTTGGTAGTTCAATTAATCAAAATGTCAAAGTGCAATTGCTCCTGATGATCAGGGCAGAACTTGCTGGCTAGCTTGCTGCTAAGAAGTTTTTGTTGACAATAAGAGAAAAAAATAGAATATCAACGCATCTATATCTGTTTACTCTTTGCTTTTTAATCCATATCTTGCAAGTCCCCAACTTCATGAAATCATAGCTGTGTATACAGCTATGATTGTGTCCTCAATGGGGTAGCACTACTTTGTAGACCATGAATGCATGCTCTCTGTTCAAAGGGAACAGGTTGATTGTATTTAAAAGTTAAAAGGAAAACTCACATGCAGCCTTATTTATGTGAATGTCCTGGAAAGTGCTGGAAATGGTACTTGGGTGGTTTTTGCCAGAACCCAAATTGATTTCAATAAACCACGAATTGTTTTTATTTCCACCAGGGAGACCAATCATGATCGAAACACATCCGCAGATTGACTGTGGCTGAGTGAAGGCATTCAAAAAGTTCAATTCAACAAGTGTTCAAGCCTATTAAGGGTTTTTTTCTGTAGCAAAATATGTTTGTACAAACAACAACAAGAAAAAAATCTATGAATGGGAAGTGTTCGATTTGTGCTGGAAATAAGTGAAAATATCTCAGCTGAGGAAGTGAGAGAGAAAACACATTTTCTAAGTCTGCTCTAAATAGTTTTCTCTCCTGTGTTTATGACTTCAGATGACAAAATTGGACTGACAGCATTCATGTTTTCTTCCAGGTGAAGCCCTGAATAAACACATTTATAGCCACTAATGTTACAATAACACCTTATATATGCACATTATGTTGTGTGCAGGGAGAAATTAAAACTCACCTGCAAGCAAACATGAATCCTTCTAGTCCTATTTAGAAATACTAAAAGATTATTCTGGCAATTTTCACTCATAAACACACGAGAGAAAACAATTTAGATCAAAAAGAGAAAGTGGATCATCATTTCTCACTTGCCTCTAATGGCTTCTGTACAGTTCCGATACATTTCAATAGAAAAAAAACATTAAGCATTAGAGATCCAACACTAAAAATGACTTGTTGTGGTGGATTCCTTCCCACCCTCTGGGGTCCTTCTTTTCATATTATTCAAGTGGACTAACGACAGTGGGATTTAGGATTAGCCCGAGTGCATTTGGGATCTCTGATTGGTATGTGCAAGTGTGTGTTTGGGTGTGCCATTGGGAGAGTGTGTGACAATCCATTTACTCTTGTTCCTGGAAAGCCTTCTATTTTTATTTGTAGGCAAGGCAAACTTACTGAAGTTGTGGCCTTCTCAGAGAAAACGAGTCTCACAGCACAATTAATCTGAGAACCATCAGGAAGAGACATTTAATCTCAGACTCTGACGGATGATAAACATTAAAATATTCAGCATTATTAATCATCCAAATCTAACCCTGTGGCCGCTCCCTAGTTGTTTCAGACATTTATTTCTCCAGTTACAGGTTCTAGACTCTCTGCCAGACATACAATTCAAAGGTCTCGATTACTCTTCCTCTCCTCCCTTCTCCCTCCATCTGTCTTTTACTCCCCACTTTGCTGGCTAGTTTGTGTGTGACAGTGTTTTATGAGGTTAAAAGGTCCACGCAAGGGGCTGCAGTCTGCTTCGACACAGTTTGTCTTCTCCTAGATTGGCTCATGCTCTGTCTGTCATTGTTGCCTTTCTGGAGCCCCTAATGTCAAAAGCACCTGAGTGTGTGAAAGAGAGGTGTGTGTTTGTTTTCATTCCGCATCCCTCCCACATCACAAACAGCCTGAGGTTTTGTTCAGTTGCCACGTGACAAGAGCACAACAGCAACGTGACAAGAGCACAACAGCAAACTTTGAGCTTTCCGGCCCAATTTAAACTCACTGCTTTGCACTCCAAAACCCACTGGAATCCCCCTTAACCTTGTTTTTCTTAGATACCAACCATGTACTGTGTTCATTATCCCCATCTCCCACTGCTATATGGGCCCTAGCAGACTTACATTCACCTTGATAACAGTATGAATCCTTTGTTCAACTTTTTAGCTATACGTGTTAGGGACGGTAATGTGGGTCTGTCCACCTCTTTCATTCAAACTATTCGATGAAATTAAATAATTAATTTGTAGAAACACTGAACTGAATTGACTTTGTTGATCCCATGAGTTTTTTTTCTAGCACCATCATCCGATTTAAACCTGCACTGATCAATATTTTTATATTAAAATCGAGTGAAAGAAGCTATCTACACCACAGGACAGAAAACAGTGGAGGAGGCCTAAAACACCACTAATTGCCTACTTATAATGCTGTACTTTCATCTCTTTCCAGAAGACTGAACTAACGCTCACATTTGGCCTCATGTGAAAAGGCCAGTGAAGGTCTTTCAGACTTTCAGGCCTCAGGTGATGCCAACGACCATAATGACCGTCATTACAATGGCCAGAAGGACTAACGAACCAAGTGGTATCCATCACCTTGATAACTGTAAATATTGAGGCCACACGGGTGCCAACCCCCGTGATTTTCATGGGAGACTGCAGTTTCATTGCAGTTCATTCCTCACTGCTGGTTTCCCCCATGGGGTCTCACTTCTCACAATTTCTAGTATTTCTCATGATTTATGAAATGTTTACAACTTTGTGTCCTTATCACTGCATTCGTCGCAGTTTCTGGCACTGTCTAGCGCGTGTAAGCCCTACAACTCTCTCTCTCTACTGTTTCTGCCCAGACAAGTAGCGTGCATGTGACGCAGAATTGTGACAATGGTGGCTCTGGTCTAGTGACATCAGAGTTGCATGACTGACTGACAATCCAGACTGTATCTGATTTGGACCAAATATGAAAGTGGCCCGAATTGGAACTGGAAAATATCAGATTCTAAGTGACTTGGGGTGTTCACAACGTTAAAAAAAACGTGGCCTGCAGTCTGAACACAGCCATGTAGAGATGAACACAAAGACAATTATTCTCTCCAGTTTCCCTCAACTTTATGGAGCATTTTAGCATAACTGTTTTTGTTGGCAAACTCGCTGGTCACTACTTGTCCAGCACCAGACAGCAGACAGTCACAGTTAGACTAGCTGGGTAACAAAGTGGAGTATTTAGTAGCTAAAGAGCTAGATATTTCCTCCAGTTGTTGGTATAAAGAAAAACAGGGGTAAAAGAAGAAGGAATTTCAAAAAATCAAACTGAATGCTACTGTTTCTCCGTCAATAACTGGACTACATGGAGAAATATTGTTTAATTTTTGATACCTCAGAAAGGAGACAGAGAGGTTAGAATTATACATTTGAAGTTTGTATTCAAGCTGTCAAACTGACGTCAACAAATACAGACAGAAGCTAAAGCCTATTGATCACAGAGTTAAAGTGAACCACCGCATCACCTGATGATTTTGACAACGATATTAAGGATTAACACTATTCCTGGGTAGGTCTCTATTCACTATTACAATCATTAAAAAGCAAAAACAGTAGTCATTCACTAGTAAGTTAAGTTAGCGTTAGCTAACTAACATTACATTAGGAACAATCCACAGCCTACATTTTTCTGGATTGGCTTTAGGTTTTGGAAAGGTAATAAATCGTACTTCTCCTTTCAACCTCTCTGGGTAGCGACTGTAACTACAAGTGCCCCAGGAACAGCGTCTGACCATATCTTGGAAAAGTACAGCAAAAAAAAAGCTTGAAAATGACTCCTTTTGCATACGAGTCAATGGCGCGTAAAAATTAAAGTGTCGAACCTCAGTTAGAGCAAGTCCTATACTGCGCTGTGATTGACCAGCTGCGTATTTGGGGCGTGGCTTAAGGTAAGGGTCAGTTATGCTAGTTAAAGTACTGTATGTCTGATTTTTGTTGTTTTATAGTTTGAAATGCAACAATGGATTTCCATGTTGTGTGTGTGAAAACTGACGGTTATTTAACTAATAATAAGCAAAAAAAATCATGTCCTCACATTCTCAGCTTGCACTGACAGTGTTGTATCGGCCCCAGGAGTACAGATAACACTATACAGTACACTGAGCATCCATTAATTAGGCACATTTAATCTTATTTATTCAAATGCTCAGACAGTGACTCATGTATAAATACGGCATGAGAATGAAAAATGCGGGCAGGGTCAAGAGGTGCACTGAAGCTGGGAATACACTAGACCAACCGGAATTACCGCCCGGTTGTATGCCTCCGCCTACCAGTCAAATTGCAGTTTACATCCATGCCTGTCCAGTCTAATATATGTAGGAATTTAATAAAAGGTATTAAGTGTAACTATGTCGACCTGGAAGTTATCACTATATTGACATGTATGATTCGAGTTGATCATTTCAATTGAGAAACATGCAGTCTTCACTGTTACGATTACAAAGAGTACAGACGACTGATGAAGTGTTTTGTAGAAAATAATGATGTCGTAGTGAAGTTGACCTTTGATCTTTTGGATAATGTCATTACTTCATCATTTTATCCTGTTAGACATTTGTGTGAAATGAGTTATGGCCAAAAACATATTTTGTGAAGTCATCGTGACCTTAAGCTTTGGCCACCAAATTCTAATTTAGTTCAGGGAGAGGCATAAGAATCTTCATTCATTTTGGCAAGAATGCAGCTCACAAATTGGAATCGGATTGGATGGAGTTCACTGATTCTCACTAGATCTGCTCACACGATTCACAACAGTGAAATACATCCTGCTGAGGAAGGCCATGTTAAAACATATCTTATTGTCACGGTTCACCTGTGACTTCAGATAGTTTTCTGTGTTTCCCATTTCTTTTCCTTTTCTTATTACCAAAACATCATAGTATAGTAGATATTATGTGTAGTATATAAAATCATTGATAATTACCACAGATGAGATGGAAACTGCAAAATATACTCAGGTCATGTTGAAATTTCACTTATGGTATTTGTGGACTTGGCTGGTTCCTCACAAAGAAACAACGACCCTGGGGCTGCAGCTCTGTTGCCAAATTACCTCACTGATGACGGTGCTGAAAGAATAAGATTCAGGCAAACATGGAGACCACAAAAATTCAACGACATGTTGGTACAGAGGCGATATGCAGAACAGACTGGTATCACCACGTGTTGTATGAAAAAAACCATCATTTCGTGTGTCATCGGAACTAAATTTTTGCTTTTCACCTGTTATTTCACACCATTTAGTCTCTTCTGACTTATATTGATAGCGACGGCAGTTTGACATTTGTTTGTGCTACAATTTTGGCAAGTTTGAATACGTTTTATAGGCATATGTTTTTTGGCAATTTTGGAAAGGGGTAACACTGAAGGGGATTGACAGCTGACCGACCAACCTTAATTTTGCACGGTATCGCAAACGTACACTTCATGCAAGGTTGAACAAATAATTATAACCTGTTACTACACTTATTTTAAACTCTTTAACAAAAATATAACCCTAGAACAATGAAGTAAGAACAGAGCTCCTACAAACAAAACACACAAGTTAACACACTAAGACAATAATGATAATCCCTTTGTTGTGTTTCTAGTTGGGAGTGATCCATATAGATTAGGTCTAACAACAGTGTATAAACCCACACATTGTTCTAATAGAAGGGTTTTGATATTAGTTTACTGATGTTTTATAGAGATGTTAAAAAAAGAAAATAAAACACTTTAATAACTCTTAAATAGTTCTATAAAGTGTTTTTTGTAGATTAGATTTGTAGAGTATGAGTTAGCTAATCCATTAACCTGAGATCAATTATCCTAATTTGCAATTCTAAGATAAAATAGTGGTAAAAGAAAAGAAGTATTTTTGCTACACATGCGTACTTTTCCAGTTAAACCACATCTACAGAATTAGATAGAGGGAAATAATACTCTGCCTTTATACATTTATATAGGGTAGGCTCATGATTGCTTTAATGTATGGGGGACTGGTGATGGTGATGATTGCCTGGATTTCACAGCGTGAGGTTCTCCACAGTCAAATCAGACCAGCCAGCACTCAACCCAAGTGAATGAAAAAGAACAAGGAAGGCTACTTTACATTTTACATTTCCAATGTACCTATTACAATGGTCTATTTAAATGCACTAGTTTCAATTTCACTCTACATATTAAAACTGCAATCTCATCTGTGCCATCTGTTAATAACTTTTTCCTTTCATATGATCATGAACGTTCATCTCATTTTTTCAGTTGAAGTCGTCCTCGTTTCAGACCATGCTTTGCAAATGGAGACTTCCACCAGGAGAATGTGCTCACGACGTGCTCAGGAGAATTCAGTTTTGTCCCTAGATATTAAACCAACAAACGTCTTTCGGATGTGGAACACCGGGATGTTGCCTGCATTGTCAGCAAATTCTGCATGATACTAAGGAGTCAGCATGGCCCAAGGTCCCTGTGTTACAGTTGCAGCACCAGCATGCCTCAAGATGCCCATGTTGTTGTAAAAATATGTCCTGCAGTTGAAGTTGTTAGTGGTTGTCTGGACCAATGGCACTGCAAATCATATGTGCTCTGTATACACACATTTACTAGTGTTTTTTGAGAAAAGCAGCATCATTCTATTTCTAAAATCTAACAGTGCAAAGTGTAAATGTTTCCGTTGGACACTCAGTGCTGACAGTACTGGATGTTTCCAGGTGATGGATCACTTGATCCCTTTATTTGCTGACTGAAGGTGACACAACAAGGGCAATGCTATATTTGTATTCTGGCTCAGGAGTGTAAACGCATCACTAAAGTGGAGGATTACAGCAGTCAAAAATGGTAGATAGCTGCATCATGTGAAGGAGGTCAGTACGGGAGTGGTGTTAAAGGACAGTGATAGAAGCAAAAAAATGCTAAAAAGTACAAAAAAGTGGACAGGAAGAGAGCAGGCGGGGTAACTGGGGGCAGAAAAGAGGATGTATTTTTTTCTTTCTGCTGTAGGGTAGTATTGTCATTCAAGGTGAGGGTCCAAATAAAACAATAACACCACGGAGGGTCTTAATTTTAATAAACAAGGTTCAGCCTGTATCCCCACCCCAGTACATATTCATTGGTATTTTTTTTGACTTCAGTAAATGCAGTCAATGTTGGGCAATAACGTCACAATAAGTAGATTTCTCAGTACCGTGGTGGTAGCTTTGCTTTTTTATGAATCAAGCTCATTTATTTATCAAGTAGTGCGGTAGTGTCCACACAAGCTACATTTTTTTCAAGTATTTCTGAAGCCCAAGCTCAAGTTTGAAATGCTAAAGATCAGTAAGTGATGCCACCACCATCCACGGACCTGTATATGTAGCCAACACGAACTGTATAACTTTAGCTGACTGAAGCGCTTTTGTATCACATGACATCACGTCATCCTTGGGCTGACGCCTTTGTGGAACTGATCCTGAGGGAGTTGCCATGGTCGTACCTTGAAAAATACATGACATTGATTGAAATAACAGAGAGAAATATGTTTTCAGGTCCTTATTGAACAACTCCCAAAGTTCAATATATGTTTAAAAAATGCTTGTTTCCCCATAAACTCCTTTATTGTATATCTCAGAAGCCACATGGTATTTGCTTTTGCAAATGCACGAGTAAACACTTGGGAACAAAAAGCAAATTAAAATCAAGACCTGGGATGGTAAAGGAAACTTTGTTTACAATCCTATTTTTAACGAATTATTCATAGCAGTGCTATGTTTATATTTCCACATCCATTAAACTGAGAACCCTCAGCAACAGTTTGGGATTTATCTCATGAGAAATCAGCCATTGCAACAGCTTTGCTAGGAGACATTACACGGTGAAGTGAGCAAAATGCCAGTATAAAAAAACTGAACCAGGAGCCAGTTTTGTGATGCAATGGAAGTTCACTAACTTTTAACATTTACTTTATTTTTCACTTCTAAACACACTATATGGTTTGGTTATAATGCAGGGCTGTCTCTCATGGTTTGAGCAAGGCTCCTAGTTTTAATGATGGAGCATCTTACTGCTACAGCATACTATGATATTTTAGACATTGATTGGGTGCTTCCAACTGTGTGGCAGCAATTCTCAGAAGGCCCTTTAGTGTTTTCACATGGCAGTGTCCCCATGTACAAATGTTTTCCCTGTTTGGTGTTGAAGAACTTGACTGCCCTGCCGACAGCCCTGACCGCTACCCTGTCCAACCCCTTGTATGGCAGAAGTGGATATTTATCACCATCATTTGCATTGTTGTTTTTATCAAAACACCTAGCAACTCATATAAGAAACATGCAAGTCTTCATCATGTCAAATTAGTAGAAAGAAATTTCTGGAGAATTTCAACCAAAATACAATGCATGCTGGGATATATAAGTTAATAACTTATTTTGAAGTATAGATCTGCATGTTCTCCCCATGTCTGCGTGGGTTCTCTCTGGGTGCTCCGGCTTCCTCCCACCATCCAAAGACATTCAGGCTAGGTTAATTGGTGTCTCTAAATTGTCCTTAGGTGTGAATGTGAGTGTGAGTGGTTGTCTGTCTGTGTGTGGCCCTGCGATGGACTGGCTACCTGTCCAGGGTGTACCCCGCCTTTCGCCCTATGCCAGCTGGGATAGGCTCCAGCCCCCCCGCGACCCTGTACGCAGGATAAGCGGTTGACGATGGATGGATGGATGGATGGATCTAACCCCCAGTTGGGTAATAAAGCATCAGAATCAGCTTTATTGGCCAACTATATGTACACATACAAGGAACTTGTGAATGAAGCTATCATCCTTAAGATGATACATTCATTGTTCAGCAAGTTCTGAAACCGTTCTGAACGTGAAACTAGATGATAACACTGACAAACGCATTTAATTACACTGAGTTTAAGGTGGATTTAATGCAAGTCTGCTTATGTCTGCTATGAAGGAACCATGGGGTATACTGGGAAAGTCGTCAGGACTCGCTCATATTTGTTGAAGGAAGAGCAAAGTGTGCTTTGGGTGTCTACGTACACCATGTAGGGTGAGTGAGTGGTCGGGAAAAGAGAGAAAGCTCTAGATTTAGATTACGCTCACAGGCTGTTCTGTGAGCACACATCCAGACATCCTATTGATTCTATCAGCTTTTTATGGTGGCTAGAAGACGAGGTGATTTATTGCACCAGATTACTCGTTTAGAATGTGGGTCCCTCAGCAAACAGACACACACAAACAAATGCAAATAAATCTTGGTTTACTGTAATGGAAGGTCTCTTTGTTCCCATGGATACCAGTTTAATCGTCCAATGGTGATGGGACAAGAACTCAAACATGCTTCTTGGTATCCGTGTTCAACCTGTCCTTCAATGAGTCTGATTGATTTTCTATGTTTGGACAAGCAGCTGAAGCAAAAGAGAGATACAGACATCGGCTGATGGTAAACAGACAGACAAACAGTTGAAAAAACAGGCTTCAGTCTTCTGAAGCAATCACGGAGCACTGTTCCAGGATGGTTTAAATAATGCATCCTCCTCATTTAAAGCCTTCCTGGTCTCATGATCAAACATGCTCCTGCAGCCAGGAAAAGTCTGCTGAGGGATGGTGTCAGGTGGCCTTGGGGAGGCCTTTCTAGAACAATGCACTTCATTCAGAAGAATCTTTTTCCGTGATAAATAATGCATCCATTTTGACATGATCTCGGTGAAACTTCCAAATCTTGATCCTGTACCAACCGTGTGATATCTCATGGACATGCAGCCAAGACCAGGTCCCCTTGGAATTCTTCATGCTGGATGATTCTGATTTACTTTCCAAAAAACAACACAGGCCTTTTTCTATGGCCTTTTTCAATGTCACAGCAGGTGTAACCAACAACATTAATATGGTTGTATTCAAGTGTAAAAATTCCAGGGCCCTGCTGTGGCTTAGAGGCACAATTAAATGGCATGGAGCCATCATTAATGTTATTAGTTACACCTGTACTTCTTCTGCTATGCCAAATCATGTCTGCCATGAAAAAGGCTGAAACAATCCCCCTTTCACTATTCCCCCCTTTCACTCAACACTCAATAGTTTGTTTTCAAAGAGGCGTACCTCTCCAGGAGGACTGTCGGAGAGTTGAAGAGGGCTTACAGTGTCAGACCTTGGAAAAAATCCTGAAGGTGGTGTATACGCTATTGACACCACTATATTTGTTCAGTTGAGGGAATTTTAAATATGGCTGCGCCACCCCCTCATTTTCTTGTTTTTTTCCCTTCCCTGTGTTTTCTTTGTGTGTGTGTGTGTGTGGGTGTGTGTGTTGTATGGATGTGGCACTCTAGTATCATGGCTCATCCAGCGATGAACACCCTGCATTATATTTATCCACTTCATTCTTCGCCAGAACATCTCCGGTGCTGCATAGTATTTTTTTTTACTTTTTTTGTTGCTTCACATGTTCCCTGACATTGTGTTTGCTTTTGCCTCACTTTTTTCCCTGCTGGAGGTTTCGGCCTGCCTGCACCATTCAAAGTCTTCAGACTCCCTTTGCCTAGATCAGGAGACCTCACTTTCACATTCTGACATTAACAATAAATCTGTTTACCTTTTATGTCCCTTGCCAGTGACCTTCTTTTGGTCTCACAAATAAAATGGCAGAAAGTTAACACAATGCACTATATAGGAAAGAAAAAGTGCGACTTTGAACACAGTACTGTTTATTGCTTATGCAGGAAGTGGTGTGCTGTTTATGTGGCACGGCAAAATGTGCAGGCATGGTGGATGGCCATGTTTGCAAACTAATCAACACTACTCTTCATAACTAGGAATGCCATATTTTTTTGTTAATAGATTAGGCTTCTCAGAAGTGCCACTTGCATTTCAGTGATACCATATATTCTGGGAAGTAGCCGCCTGTCTTTTTACTGGCCTGGTGTGGAAACACATTTTAACAAATAAACGCCTGCCTCAATTAAATGCCTTGTCTGGTTTTTATAGAAGTTCTCTGGATGTATAAAACCTCTTAAACCCCGCGGGGTCGCTGCTTAGATCATCAATACAAATATTAATTGTTGACATATAAACAATATGTCAATATGGACATCAAATAAAGATCAAATAAATTATGTGTATTTAATATTATTTGATAATTTTTACACAAGTATTTTTCTGTTTGAAAGAAATAAACTGTTTCATAGTAGTTTCAGTTTTGTGCAAAAAGAATTAAAGGCCTGTCCCATATGGACGCCTGTCCCAAATAAAGGCAGGGTCAATTGAGTGATTTTAGCAAATAAAAGCCCTTATCAACAAGCTTTCAACACATAGTGTGTGTACATGAACAACTAAAGAAAATGCCTGTTCCAGGGATATAAGACTGTTGATGGGACAGCGTGTCCCATAAGCAAGGATTTTACTTTACGCGTGTGCGAGTACTCGAGGGACCGTGAGGGACCGCTAGGATCCGCATGATGAAAAAATCATCATCAGAGGGGGTACACGCAGGCTCTGTGTGGACATCCACCAAGCTGACTCCAGAAAGTAATATAAACAGAAGTAGTTTGCTTCTGTGGTGTCCATGCTGTCCATGTATGCGTCCACTCCAGACTATATATATGCAGTATATGCCAGCAGAAGTTTTGTTCCTGACAGCAATCAATAATTTTATTTTTAAATCCGGTATCTGTGGTGGTCGCAGGACAGTATTAAACTCAGCTTATGGCTCTGCTACCTGCCTGTCTGCCTGCCTGCCTACCTGTGGCGCACTTTGCCTGTGCACACAGTGCATATGAAAAAAGTATTTTGGGGGAGTGGCTTTGGAGGGAGGCCTGGAGGGAGGGGCGGGGCTTTTAAAATTCAGCTCTCTTGCTGGTTTCTCGAAATTTAAATGTCCTACCTTTAATTGCATAAATATAACCTTTAAGTTATCTTTACCATATGTTTTACATCCTCAATCTGTCTTTAATCTTGACCAAAGAGTTTTAGTCACCTGATGTTCAACTAATATTATCTGTTTGGTCAGTGGGTTGGTACTACTGTCCAATCAATAGGATTCACCTGTTTTAAAAGGTACATCACTCATTTTCCAAGGTCAGCATCCATCCCAGGGTGCAGGCCTGAACATGGAAGCAAAAAGCCCATTAAAATGCAACTGTAATACCTCCTGCTGAGCTATGTCATCCTCTGTTTCTGCAAAAATATGCAAAAATTTCACTATATTCAAATATTAGATCAGGAGCACAAAAGAATACAGCAAGAACAGAAAATGACAAAAGCCAGCTGAAGGATTTAGAGATGTTCAAGACCAGTAGACAGGCAGCATTTTTAATGTCTTGGTGTTGCTTGTGTAAGTGTTGCCCCCTCACTCCGTCCACCAAACACCTGGGATGCCATACACTTTTGTCTAGGGTCAGAGGATAAATATTTACAAGCATGTGTGCAGCCGAAGAACTGAGGACTATAAACACACAGCTGTCCTGGGTCAGTCACATCGTTCAACACACACAAATGAGTACTTTTACGCAGTCCTACTCCATGTTCTCCTTAGCTTCATCACTCAAAAAGTGTCTCCAGATCATCTATGTTTAGCACACCAGCTTTTCTGTTCTTCACTTTCTTGAATCTATTTTTTGCCTCCTTCATTCCTTTTACACCCTTCCTATCCTATCGTGACCGCAGAGCACATAAAAAAAGAGCTCACCTATCCTCATTTTTCTGTTAAAACATACCATACTCTCAACCTCTCCATCTTCCCTCAGCTCACCCTAATCTCTGTTTGCCTTCATTTTGCCTTGGTCCAAACCCAGAAGCTCTATATCCTCATACAAGCAACTGCTGACACTTCCTTAAGGCCATGCAGGTAATTTTACATGTGACGAGAGACAGGGTTTAAAGTGCTTAAAGAAATGGTTCGGTATCATTTCAGCCACTGTCTCCAAGCCATCTTCTTTTTTCTTTAAACCAGCAGCCGAAGCTCTGATATTTATTTCCCTCAAAATTGGTGTGCCATTCTGTAGCTACTCATGCTGTCACGTGACAGTAAGTTTTTCCATTAAGGTTACAGTAAGTTGGGCTTATACTGACTCCTTTCTCCTTTCAATCTTTTCCGATTGACATCATATCACCAGGGCTTGATCACCAGCTTCCCAACCCCTGGGACCCCAGTGATCCCAAAAACCAGGGCAGGACTGGTAATCTGGCATTCCAGGCAAATGTATTAATTCAAACGGCTGCCGCCAAATGTGCAACGGATATTTTACGTCTCATGGGCTAAGAGTTTGGTCACTACCCTAATCTGAGCCCTTAAATGGAAGGATGGTGTATTGGTGAAGGGTATCTGACCGATTTTGGTGGGCCGCCTGGTCAGCAAAACTAATGACATTCCCATCGGGCTCAGATATACTTTAGTTTTTAGCTACAATAGCTAATCCAGGGTACTAAAATAAGATGGTGGTAAACCTGCTGGTTACATTATCACTGTAAGCATGTTAGCAAGCTGACATTAGCATTTAGGTTAAAGAATCACTGGCTGCCTCACAAAGATGCCAGTATGAATGTAGTCTTGTGTTAAAACAAAATATGGACTATTTAAGTAATAAATGTTATTACTGAAAAAGAGGGTGCCCATGCTGGAGGTGGGGTTTGTACATAGAAAATAATAGGGGCGGCTGTTTTGACATATTACGTTTAGTGGCGGTGTATTTTTGCCTTAAATAAAATACAAAGAATTTTCTTTTATGACTATGGACCTTATTGTAGTCCAGATTACATGCGTGTAAATTATTTGTGTTTAATTTAACTGACTGTCTAACACAAAAACCTGAAGCCAAGGTTTCCGGATTGAACGAGTGTCACTGAGGGTCTAACAACAAATTTTGCCCCTATTCCCACTTCAAAGCTGCGCTATTCTGGCCATGCTGCGTATTCAAAAGCTACTGACATACAGTAATTGGTTCTTCTTCTGAACTGGGCCATAGATTTCAATTGGAGGCAGAATGTATATAATTCATACCTTGTACAGGAAGGCCTATATACTGCTTAAACCATATAATAATGCTGAGAATGGCTGTCTGTGAGTTTTCTACCAATGACATCCTGCCTATTATATAAATGTGAAAAGTGCTGCTCTTTCCAAATACAAATAGAAACACTGAAGGGCTCGGAGCACAAAAAGGAAACTGAAAATAAAAAGCTGTCACTTGCTGTCAACCACTGGAGTTTATTATCTTCACTTTCTGTCTACTTACTTTGCTATACTCTGCACAAACTGTCAGTCATTCCCAAGTCACAGATTCTCTGACTGGAATCTGGGAAAGAACAAAAACATGATCCATGAGTCTTCTTAGAAGTGCTGAAATTGTGCTCTAATCCAATGTGAATAAAGGAGTGTGACCCAGGGGTGGAAAGCACATGTAATACATTTACATGCATCAAATCATCAAAGAAGCCCATGTTTAATCAGCTTGAGACCTTTCTAAATGAGGGTTGGAAACTTTAATGTGAGCCCTGCTATGATAAGGGGACATTCAATCAATCCCAGTGTAATCTTGTAGAACAGCAGTGGAGGGTGAGTCAAGGCACTTATTGATCACATTGGGGACTTTTCCCAACAATATAGCCTATTTTTAATGCAGGCAAAGTTTCCTATCATCTATGATGGAAGTGAGTAGAGCAATTCCTGTTTCGTTTCCCAAAACGAGCCAAGTCAATACAACCAGCTTTCAGATATATTGCTAGGAGATCAATAGTCCTTTCACCATCATGAGTGTGAGTAAAATAGTGTTGTAGTGTGTGTTTCTGGATGACCTTTACAGGGGTGACTTCTGCTTGATTCTGCCAGAAAACCCTTTGCTATTTTATTTAGCAGCTGAGACGGAAGCTCTATGGGAACAAGGGTATAAGAGGAAAACTAGGTTAATGAGTCCTCTATCAATATTTCTATAACACACTCTGGCATGGCCTGTGACAGATGAGGATGGCTTCAGAGAGGGACTGACATGTGCAGTTCTGGATTAAAGCAATTCTAATTAACTACTCTGTAAAGGACTGATTATTTCATAGCCAACTCTAATAGCTACATGTAGATGCTATTAACATTTACAATGCTGTGTGATTTGATATGCTTGGTGCCAACAGCCAAACATGCATACTTCTTTTACACTATAAATTAAATATGATTCCAGCCATAGAATTTCTGTGATGCTGGACTTCAGCGTTGCTTTGAGCTAAATGCTAACTTCAGCATGCTAGCGTGCTCACATGACAATGTAAATGTCAGGCGTAATGGTAGAGTGAGCTGAAGGCGGAGGTGTGGACCCAAATGCAGATGCAGGAGAGGCGACGAGGGTGCAGTTCAAACCGAGATTTATTTAAACTCAAGAGAACTAAACAGGCTACGCTGGGAGCTCAGCGGAAATGTCCAAACTCAAAAGGCACTCCAAACAAAAACATAATCCAAAAGGCAAAATCCAAAAAACAAAGTACAAACCAAGAATAATCCAAAAGGCCAGGAAGGTGCGGAACAAATAAACGGATGATGCAGACAAAGCAGACTCTACCATGTAGAAGACTCACACAAGGACGTGACAAAAACTGAGGAGAACTGAGGACAATATATACATATAGGGACTAACGAGTGGGGCGGGAGCGACACAGGTGAGGGGAATCAGGACTAATGAGACAAGCAAGCAGAGAGACAACAGGGGAGAGAAGCACAGCTGAGACACATCAGGTAATCAAGTGAAGCTAGACGAGGACACCAGGTACANGAGGTTAACAAAATAAAACAGGAAGTAAAGTTCACAAGGACAGATCAACCAAAGTAAAAAACACAAAGACAGCAAAAACAGTACACTGACAGACGAGACCAAACAGGTGACAAGACTATACTTAACATGGAGACAAAAGACTAAGGACTAAGACAGACTGTAAAAAGTACATAGAACATGAACAAAAGTACAGGACCAAGAACTAAGATAAGAGACAAGACAGTTACTAAGAAGACTAAAGTGA
>JAPMOB010252146.1:0-15274 GCA_029875015.1 Lepomis gibbosus
GGAGATCGGCAACTGGCTTTGACCCGGTCAAGCTCTGCTTTAACCTCAGGCTAAAGTTCAAGTTCAATATCAGAAGTTGAACTAAAGAATGAACTTCTGTGTGGAAAATGAACAGTCTGTAAACACAACTGATGCCTGATTTTTGGTTTGCACTGTTGCCTTCAGCAAATTAGGCTACTGATTTTAGGTTTTCAACATTTTTTCTTTAGCTTTGGACACTAGCGTCAAATGAACTGTTAACTTTACCAATGAAGATGGCCTACTTAATTGAGAAAACACTACATATGACAAGACAACATGTTGCTGTTGCTTCCTGTGGGTGTGATTAACAGAGGAACGCCATAACATAATGGTGCACTAATATCACTTGAGAAAATACAACAGACACTTTGGCTTCATGTCTGCAGTGATAGATGTATTATCTTGTTCCATGGAAGCTGTTTTTCATCCTGTTTGAGGGAAGAAAAAAATGGTAGCAAATCTTCTGAAGGGAGAAAAACAAGTCCCACTATCTCCAACTTCACTGTGTGCGCGCAGACACGGCCACAAAATGTGGGGGGATGAGATGGAAATAATACAGTCCTCAACTTGGTTATGACAGACAGATCTGGATAGAATTAAAACATTCAAAAACAACTATTTGAGTTATTTTTTCATATATAAACATCTGTTGTGTGTTTTAATAATCTTGCCTGAACAGCATAAAAACAGAATGAAAACTTGAACGCAAGTTTATTACAAACTCCTTGGGCACTTTTACAAATTAGATGCTATGTTTGATCAAACAGTAAAAAACGTCTGTACTATATAAGTGTGTGATGTTCTATAAACCAGTCAGGCTTTATCCAGTAATGTCTTCATCAAAGAGTAGTGAGTATGGGCATTTAATGAGTTTGTGATTGACTGTAAATGTCTAGTTTGGATAAGGATGAGGACCGCAGGCCGCTGGGTGTGGTGGAATCATTATTGTAACACAGAAGACTTCCAAAAAGGCGCTCTGCAAGCTTTGCACTCTGAGAAGACAGTTTTGACATATGTTTACCATTTTGCCATCACACAGGGGAAGATTTACGACAATCCCCTCAACTTCTAATCAGAAGGGCATTTTTGTTCTTCTTCTTTTATAATGTCTATCTTCTGTGAGAAAAGTGGTTGCTCCACTCTGCCAGGTGGTGTGTGTGTGTGTGTGTGTGTGTGTGTGCGCATGTGTGCGCGTGTGCATATGAGTGATGAGGTATTTGGCAATCGGAGAGCAGGTTTAATAATAACTGATATATCCCTGGATGCTTTCAGACCCGGTTCCAGCTGGGAGCGGTCTGTGATGCCTCCAGACCCCAAAGTGAAAGAGAAAAGATGAGAAGAGCGAGAGAGAGAGAGAGAGAGAGAGAGAGAGAGAGAGTGAGGGGTTAGGGGAAATGATGGAGAGAGACAGAGAGTGAAGAAAGCACACGAGATGAAGAAAAAGGGAGGGAAGGTGTGAGCTGACATCTGCCTGGCATACATTCACCTTGTATGCTCTTTGACCAATCACTCTCCCCCTTCCTCATCTTTCATAAAGAAGGAGGAAAAATGACATCGCTCATCTGATAAAGGCAAACATCCAAACCACACAAATCCCCTCCACCCACACCCCCCCGACACCCCTGTCTGACACTTTTCAGAGGCGCAGTGTACGTATGTGTGTGTGTGTTATATTCTGAGGGTGTATTTTTTTCACAGGCCTCTGGTCTCACACAGAGAGACGTTGAGATGAACCCAGTGCCTCTGCCAGGTTTCTACTCACTGAGAGATATTGAGGCGTCTCACACTCTCTAGCTGGCTGGCTCTGGTTGTGTGTGTGTGTGTGTGTGTTTGCGCGCGCAAGAGAGAGAGAGAAGGCTAGGGATGCCTAGATACGTCTGACTCTCACACACAACTGAGAGAACTGTATAGAACATTACACACATTGCCATGTTGTTGTGTACTTTGCAGACACACACACACACACACACAGAGTAAAAGAGAGAACCATAACAGCATGGTCTCCAACAGTGCCTCTTTGACAGATTTAAGTAAATAGCAGCAAACAAGCGATTATTTTTGGCAGACCAGGCTGCAGCCCATTCCAAGAACTGAGGAGGTCCAATGGGAATGGAGGGAGATGAAATCACATAAACAGATGTGATTAAAGTCAATATCATATGTGTCATTACTCATTCAGCCGATGTAGTCCTTCACTCTTCCACACTCATACAAAAGCGAGTAGACACAAAGCTCTGCTCTTTACTGTTTGCTGCTACTCTCTCATATGGGACTCTACTTTTAATGCCATTTATGTTCAATCTAACCCTCAGAACATTAAACCAATACAGCTCTGAGACTCAAACTAGGAATGAACAGTTAATTGCAGTCTTATCGAAATCGCAATATGGTCTACTGCAATTTTCAAATAACAATTTAAATTACATTTTGTTGTGCTGCAGCAATATCCTGGCCTACAAATCATATTCTACAGACTTAAGGAAATGTCTTTTCATCCTTTCAAAAATCACACCATAATCATTTAGTTTTTCAATGAAAATGAGAATAATTACACAAAAATCTATCATTCCAGACATATATCGCAAATCATATCACAATTACAATATCAGTCAAAATAATTGCTCTTAGATATTTTTTCATAATCGTTCAGCCCGAGGCTCCCCATACTGCAAGGTCTCAACATCTGCGACACCGACAGAAAAGCAGGATGGCCATAATGCTCCACAGACAACATGTGCATGTTGCTATACACATGCTTCATGCATTGAAACTAAACACTTGGGAATTCATCATGTTCATATATTTGTTCTTTCAAATACGCAACATGAAGCAGTGTGGAAGGGCAGCAGGATCAGTGTGGGATGTGCAGCTGACATAGTCAAGTTGACCCACTATAAGTGGATTTATAATCCCAGAGTGGATTTAAACTGTGTTTACTGTCACGGCCGTGTGTGTGTGTGTGTGTGTGTGTGTGTGTGCGTGCTTACCCGAGTGTGTCCGCACAGCTGCATCTGTTTCCCTCAATCACTAACTCTTTTGTCCATATTGCTTTTAGATCATAAGCCACTAATCATATTGCTAAAGGCTAAAGCACAGTGCTCTCCTCATACATGTAATGGAATTATCAGTGACATACAGTAGGTGCATTATTCGTTCTTGTATTTTTGGATGGGGAAGTCTACTATAACAGTACAGTGTTGCACAAACACACATGTGCAACACACATACACAATCACACCATGTTCTGGCTGTGCCCCGGAGAGGCTAAGCTCCTTTCCGACTGAGGGGAGCTCTGATACTATCACTAGTCGATTAATCAGCCATTACTAACGCCAGGCCAGGCCAGGCCAGAGTCTCATGCTAATATGGCTCTGCCACATAATACACACTGATAAGTCAGGGTGTACAGGGTCAAATGGAGATCAGACCACTGCTAGAGTGGAATGTGCCATGACCCTAAATGTTGAGGCAAGAGTCAACTTAGGTAAATCAAATCAAATTAGAATTAGGTACAGAGGAGCTGGAGTTCAATAATAGGTACAGATGGAGGCGCAGATGACAGTCTGAGCACTTGAAGCTAATTTACTAGAGTCGTAACATTACATCCAAAGGAGCTTAAACACGCATGTACAGTATGTGTGTGTTGTTTGTTGAAGTATAACTTTGAGGCTGATACAGCCGAAGAAATTGTGTTTAGATGAGTAAACATCAAACAACCTCAACATCAAACTTAGATTTATAAAAACCTATCTAAGTTTATAATGTGCGCAACAGGAAAAGCACAACTAAGATGATGATTTCACAGTTCATTTGGGAAAGGTAAAGCTACTATACTTCCATACGCACTCGGCTGCCAGCGAAGCCAAAGTTTAAAGATCAAGGTGCTATGAGAGAAATGATATAGGATTTTCTGCCGCAGACCACCTTCTAGATTTGCACGGGATGACATGACAGGGAAAATCTTCTCATGTTTGTTTACTGAAAGGCTCACGGATCATTAAGGAAAGTCAAGGCAGGAAAAAAAAAACAGGTATAGAAGTAAAAATAGGTTAAAATAAAGTCTAATTCTGTACAAGGTGCTTCTAGGCTTGTGAAGGAGGACATAATCTAATTAGTTCTATTACAACTATTTAAGGACCTAAACATGAAATTACTAAGTCTGGGTTGGGATGGTAAAGAAAGAAGAATTAGAGATTGGGGGGAGATGCATTTAGCAATGTGTACTTCTGGGTATGCAGTGATAACATAGGCAGACTAAATGAGGGCATGTTTTGGGTCAAAAGGTCAAAATAGCAGATGGTAGCATGTGGTACTGCTTATCAGCTAAATTGAGTTTATAGAAAAGTCACATTAGAAGTCATTAGAGGATTTAAAGTTTAGTTTAGTTAAAGAGACTTAATTAGATTTCTGAATGCAAGTGGAGTTTATAACAAGTGAAATCTATCAAAGATGAGATAAAATGGGCAGGGACGAGTTGTGGTAGTTGGCAGTAGCAATGCCGGTGCCACCCAGACAGAGCCCTCAGGGAAAACGCTTACTGGCCCCTCACTAACACCTCAACGTGTGTCTTTGTGTGTGTGTGAGACAGAGATAGAATGTTTGTTTGTGTGTGTCTGTGAGAGTGAGAGTGTACATTTATTGGCCCCCTGCTGCCACCTCTGGAGAGGAGCCGTCCAAGTGCTGAGTGACACACACTGCTTAGTGTCTTAATGGAGGGAGAGGAGGGCCAGCCAAACCACAGCCTCTAGACTGGGATCTCACAGCCTGTAATTATGGAGAGATGTTAAAGTCACTGTGTGTGTGTTTGTGTGTGTGTGTGGGTGTGTGTGTGCGTGTGTGTGTATGAGAAAGAAAGAAAGATATGGAGAGGAAGGGGGATATGCAACATCCTTCTCCTAACAATAGCAATTGGATCCTAGGTGTGTGTGTGTGTGTGTGTGTGTGTGTTTGTGCGACCTCAGTACCTCTATTATGTGTTACGTGTGATTTCTGCACAGCAGTGTGTATCTGCACCATGTGTCTCCTGCTGTTCCAGCTGTGGTAGTGCTCTCACACACACACACACACATACAAAAAGAAGAAATGAAAGTTGTTGGGAACTGGAGCTGCGTTCAATTAGGGTAACCACATATTTACAAACAGTGGGGGGAAAGCTGCCTCTCTGTGACTCATCAGCCAAGCGGCACACTTGCACTTTTGACTCCAGGCCTGCCTCTCCCAACTGCACAGCTAAGAGCGAGGGAGGAAAAGAACAGAGGGACGGAGGGAGAGAAGGAGGGAGATGACAGGGTGTGGACAGAATGAAAAAACACACACGCATGCTGGCTGTACATGTGTGAGCAACCACATAAACAAACACATGTGTGTGCACACAAACACTTTTCACATTAAATGAGCTCATTTAAACTCCTGTGGTGCGAACAAAAGCGCAGACATCCACACAGAACCTGTCTTCTTTTTGAAAATGACTGAAAATGATGCTACACATACAGTTTAGGTAAGAGAAAAAAGTTGCCAATTTACCAAGTAGATGTTGACCATATTATAATTTTAAATAAGGATCATGCTTTTCACAGTAGTTTGGTTGCAGGCCTCTTGTGACAGGTCCACCTTTTTGCACTAGCAATTGTGCGAAAGAAATGGGCCTGTATCACTGACAGAAAAGGGGAAAGCTTTGTTGCACACATATGGCTGCTCTCCTGACCAAATTGTTAATTGCCATGTTTATTGTTCAGAGATGTTTAGTTTAGGTAAAAAGTAAAAAAAAACAATTATTCCAATTCCAAGCCTCAAACCTATTATATGGAAAAGACCAGCAAATCCTACAACTACAACCTGAGCTTACTAGTAGAGTAGTAGTACAGTACAGTAGTACAGTAGTAGTGTGCAGCCAGATCCTTCTGATTATTTCTTGTCTGAAGTGTTTAAAGTGTTTTGTCTTTTGTTACACGCAAAATACCTCAGTTCCTTGTGAACAAATAGCGTGCATTCATGTCGGAGAGATGTACCCCTTCCCGTGTTTAATGGCCAAAACCTGCTAATGTGCATGTGGCAAAAATGAGAGCACATCAAAGAGACAGAGTACAGCAAAACCCTGGCCTTGTTGTTTCCCCCTTGCTGTCACTGCCTTGAGAGAGACAAACGGAGGCGCAAGGCCTTAAGTGTGAGTTCAGTTTGTCTTGACTTGACCTTGGTGTGTGTGTGTGTTTGTGTGTGTATGTGTGTGCATGTGCGCATGTGTCTGCGTGCATCTGTGTGGCGAACCACATCAAAGAACAGCAGAGTGGCTCAGTTGTTGTGACCTCTAACCCTGGCATGCTCCGAGACAGAGGGAGGGTAGAGGAGGAAGAGAAAAGAGTGCAGTCAAACACACACACACACACACACACACACACACACACACACACACACACAAGGAAAAGGGTGGGATACACAGCGCAGCCTCTAAATTTACAACAGCTAGAAAAACAACCATGGATAGAGACATAGCAATTTGTCTTGTTAAGTTTTATATGGACCTGTGAGCAGCAGCACACAAGTAAATCATTAGGAAACATGTATGCGCACACAGTGAAACAGTCACACAGACATTCCTGCCTCCTCTCTCCTCTCTCTGTGCATCTTCCTCTGTGGTTCATCCTGCTGAACCTGACTGTCTGTACTGCAGCATCTCCTTGATTCATTTAATTGCAAATGTTGAGAGTGATTTGACTTTGGTATGAACATGGAGGACAAATTGATGAGTTTCTCGCCCCTTGGATGAGCACTTTAGCTCTCCCTCTCTCTTTTCAACATGAAGTGAATTCTTCAAAGGTGATCTCTCCTCTACATCTTCGCTGCATTTATTTTTAGCCAACGGCGGATATAACTTAAGTCCTTGACAAAACATCAAACACTGATTTAACATGTGTGTGCATGGCGTATGAGTCACTGGATCAGCAAATGTGTGAGTGTGTTTTAACATGTTTGTCCAACCTGCAGTAAATGAGTCATTCCCTCTGTGTGTAACTGTACTCGCGCGTGTCTGTTTGTGTGCGTATTTTCTGCGTGTGTCTCAGCTGTAATAACTTAGAGCTTCCTGCATTTCAGCTATGCTGTCATGGTCCATTATAAAGTTCCTTCTATACACGCGCACACACACACACACACACACACACACACAAACTAATGAAAGCACTTCTGAATAACGCTCATTTGAGAGCAAGTCCCCAGTCGAGTAATCATGGCTGTAGAGAACTGCAGTTAAATTTGCTCTCTGATCACCCTAGTTCTGCGCTGTTAGCTACAGTTACAAAAAAATTACGTCTTGTGCAGGTGTTGACAGCAGTATGTGTGTGCACTGTGCAGTATAGCCAATCTCTGTGTGCCCGTGTTGTATGCTCATGCACATATATGACTGCATGTTTGTGTGTCTTTGTGTGTATATAAAGCAGCCCTTGACAGCCATTGGGGGCGGCGGTGGCTCGACCGGTGTGTTTGCCTTGGCAGCGATTCAGCATTCCACATTCCTCTGTGATATTCAGTACTGTGACCTCAGGAAACCCGCCCTGCAACGAAGCTCTCTCTCCCTTTCTCTCACGTTCCTCCCCTCTCTCTGCAGCCTCTTTCTCGCCACTTCCCCACTTGTCTGTGTTTCACTGTTTCCCTCCCTTCCTCTCTATCATTAACTCCGCCCACTTTTCATATCTGAACTTGGGAAATCATCTGTCACCTCCCCTCCCCTCCCCCAACCCCCACCCTCCATTTAGTTTCCCTCCTTCCTTCTCTCTAAAAGTTTCTCCTCAACATCCCCCCTCTTTTTCTGACAGAGGTCCCCTGACGAGGCACCCTTCTCAGTGCTCCAATTCACATCTCGCTGCTGTCATTGAGAATTTCCAACACTGTCCCAGTCACTCAATGTATCATTAGGATGCATATTTTTCCTTTATTAGGAACTCCTTCTGCATTCGCAGCACAGCCAGAGTCCAGAAGGAGTTATTCCCCCATCTCCCACCCTCTTTCCTTCTTTGTCTCATTCTCAAGACTTTCATTCCTGGGAGCTAAAGAATATAACTACATAAAGGATGGGATTTGCACTATATTTGTGAGACTTTTGCACTGACAATGTATCGGTTACTGACTGGTTTCCTGATCTATCCTCCTATAACAAACTTTTTTATCTATCTTGTGGTGTGTCAACAGACTCCTCCTCTGACACCGCCCCCTGCTCTTTCAGGCCATGCCCACATGCCCAGAGACACATTTCACCTGAGATGACCCTACGCCCAGGGCAAAGCAGTTCCTCCTCCCTCCCTGCTTGCTTCCCTCCTTCCTCCCCCTCTCCTCCCTCTCTAGCTTGGGCTGTAAACTACTACACATACTTAAAACACATGGCCGCCACACCTGCCACTGAAAGGCAGAAGGCTGAGAGAGCGACAAAGAGAGAGGGAGACCAGAGGAGAAGCGATTACAGGCCAGGTCTGAACTCTGCTGTGCCAAAAAAAGTAAGAAAAGGAAAACTATGAGCGGGTTTTGGAGGCTCAAACAAACCTGTCACTGCATGGTGAAAAGAAAGACAATTTAATTATTTTCCAGGCTTATTTCCATAACTTCACAGATTAAAAGGACTAACGGTCCTCTTGCTATTCGCTCTGCCTCCTCTATTATAACCTTTAAAACCCAGCTTAAAACATACCTCTTCACTGAGGCTTATGGAATTTAATCTCCCCTGGCCTCACACCTTCACCTCTTACCCTCCCCCCCTTGTTTGATAAGCGTCCTTGGGTTTGTGAAAGGCGCTATATAAGTCAAAGTTATTATTATTATTATTATTATTAACGGATATCACATAAAACATAAATGAAAGCTATTCGTTAAAGTGAGACATAAGTCAAAGTCACATAAAAGACAGTGAGACATTGTTGTGCTGAGAAAGATACTTCAGACAGAGTGAGCTAAAATCTAAAGAGAAGTAGAAAAGAAAGATAACCATCGTAGACAGTAACATCCCCTTCCCCCACCCCATGGAGGCCTCCCTGTGTTATAAAGTAGCTATCCTCTGTGTGCAGTGTGTGGTTGACCCACATACAGTAGAGAGGAGCGGAGCAGGGGTGACCTAAGGTAAAGGGTGGAGCAGCCAGTCAACCCTCTTATCTGCCAGTCAATGTGACACTTTCCCCTATCTCAAGTGTACCTTTATATGGCGTGAGTGTGCAGCAACAACCCCTGTAAACCACTGAAGTCATAAAAATAAACAAAGGAGAGAGAAAGACAAAGAGAACGCAAATTAGAGAGAAAGAATGATACTGACTTTCATAAAATCTTGTAGGACATGTCTGTGTGTGTGTGTGTGTGTGTGTGTGTGTGTGTGTGTGGTATGAGAGATGAGGACAGTGTACATCTTCAGTTAAAGCTATCCTACATAAACATGACTGTAAGGCTGCACTCAGATGCTAATCAGATGCTTCAAGAGAAACAAACAGATAAAAAGTACATTTGAGGGGTGAGGTCAAACTCGAAGAGAAATTAAATATGTTTAAGTGTGCATGCATCATGCACATGTGTTGCCATACCTTTATGTATACATAGTTCGAAGCATTTGCAAATAAGTACATTTTCCATGGGAATTTCAAAACTTTGTGTGCATACAATTAACAGGGCTCGGAACATATGTATGTGCATATGTGTCGTTGTGGGGAGGGGTGTGTGTGTGAGTGTGTGTGTGTGTGCGCGCATGCATGTGTGTTTGCAAGACTATGAGTGAGCGTATGTGTGTGTGTTTCGGATTAAGAGCTTCACCCCTGGACCTCGAAATTAGATAGGGGATTAGCGGGACACATCCGCCACCTGGCATTATAAGCCCCGCAATTACAACAACAACTTTTAATCAACAACAGCCACACATGTCACATACAGTCAGAACTCAGCAACTCATTCATCTTCTTCCTCATCCTTCTCTCTCTCTCTCTTTCTCTCTCAGGCTGTCATTGGGCTGACTAAATAATAACACCAGGCCAAATAGAGGGCAGCTGTATGCTAGTTTTTAGGCTGATTATGACCCACTGTATTAATAAGGATCAGCCTAGATTGGGACTTGTTAGTACGGTGCGCTAGACAAGGATTTCGTTTCCAGAATGACTTACTTGGCACAAGACTAGGAAATAGGACGTGAAGCAGTTGCCGCTAAGCTAGGAGGTAGCATCCCATTAGCACCTGTGCAAGGCATTTACCATCCAAAGAGCATGGCACTATGTTAGGAGTTACTAGTATTGTGATACGTCATTGATCCCTTGTAAAAATTCTTCACTCTAGTTGCCATGCTCACAGGGGTCAGAGGTCAGAGTTGGTTGCAGAGCATTACCGTTGGAGCTAGATAGAGTGTTTTATTCAAGGCCACTAAAAACATTTTAATGCAGTAATTTCATTTTGCTATACTCAGTGCACATAAAGAGCTATCTATAGCCTCCAAGGCTTCCGTTGTCCTGCAGTGGAGGCTGTCACGGTGAAGGGAGGTGGTGGTCAATCTGTATGGATACATTGCGCCAAATAAATAAAAAGTTATAAGGGCAAACAAACCCTTGAAAATTCTGCTCTATTTCATGGCTAGCGCACAGTGGGGATGAAGACACAGCAGGCTAGCAACCAAACTAAACACAAACAGCAGCCAGGCACTATGAAAGGAAAAGAAATCATGTTCTTTTTCATGCACACCTCCAGTTAAACATGCTAATGCACATATACAAAAAAGTCCTCCTGTGGTTAAGAGGCAGTTTAGCCCACAAAGTGAGTGAGTGGGGAAAAAAAGATCCTGTATACTAGGATTCACTGCTAGTATGCTGATAACCAAGACTCATACATGTACAGTATAAACACACTTTCCGAACTTCATTACATATAATAAAAAATGCACTCGATTTAGAGAAACAGATCTCATTGGAGAGAAGAAGCAAAGAAAAAAAGACGACTATTTTAAACCCAGGTGGAGAAAAGGCCAAATGAAAATAAAGGAGGGAACAAAGGGAAAAGGACCACAGCTCTGCATTTCTTCTTTATTAACAAGCAGCATTTCCATCCAACATCTCAGATAGCAATCTACCACAAATTAGGACCAGATTACTTTAATTGACCATCATGTTGCTTTTAAAGATGAAGTGTCACCTTGATTTAGCACTACTCTCTAAGAAGGTGGCAGCAAAAGAAGGAGCAAGAGCAGGAGGGAGGGAAACAGAATGATTTCACTGAAAGAGAAAACGAATAAGATGAACAGACAAAGCTAAACAGAGTATCTGAGAGGGAGAGGGAAACAGAGAGAGACAGAGAGAATAGGAGGAGTGTAATTGCAGGAAAGGGGGCTCATTAGTCCGTCACTATCCTGAATCTAACCCCCAATTTTAGGTCAGAAGGAATACAGAGAGAGACTAAAGGGAAAAAAGGAAAAAAGAGAAACAAACAAGGATGGAGCAACTTAATAATACTCCATCTCCTGTTTACGTAGTCTCAAACTTTTCTCCCTCTGTTCAACTTTCTACCTCTGGCCTCTTTACACTAGCTGGCAGCGATGAGCGTGCACACGGCCGCCAGCCCCGTCATGGATCACACACCATATCTCCTTACACACCTCGCATGACGAATCCACTGTCTCCCTGCCACACGCTGTACTCACTTAAGAGTGAGGAAGAAGCACTGACTTTGTCCTCACAAAGAGGGAAGGGGAAAAAATACAGTGGCAAAGAAGTGGTTAAAAAGCGGATGAGACCAAGCAATCAGGGAGACACTCACAATACAACTAAACTGTCCATAAACCCCTCTTCAAATTTGCTTGTTAATCTGAACCCAAGTTCAGGCAAAGTGTACACTGCTACTTGCATCAAGAGGGGACCTAGTGTAGCAGTGATTGGCCTGAGACCAAATGCGGATACTGACTCATAGTTTAAGAAAGCAGGGTGATGAGATATCCATTCCTTTCCTGCAGAGTCAATGTGTTGCCTTACCCACCCTTTGTGCAGTTAAGATCTGGAATGTACTGTACAGACAGCAGCAGACTTTTAGTCAAGCTGTAATATAGAGTCCCTGTGAGTTGGAGACAGAGTGCTGATTAAATTGCCTTTTTGTACTCATAATATAAAAAAGTGAGTCACATCCTATTTTTTTTAATTTCATTCACAATGTCAAGCAGCACGTTTGGCTTCTGAAGGTGTGCTCTATTTACTTTTCTTTGGAAAATAAAGCTGACTGGGTTATGGGAGTCTGCTACCTACCTTTGATTATAATGCCAACTCTCTATTGGTGTGTGTCTGCGCTTTTTGGCAAATTGTCAATTGCCAGGACAGAGTAAATTGGAAAGAAATAGTGTGAAGATGCTCTAAGTCAGCAGGAACACTGCAAAAACTAAATTAGTAAGATTAATTATCTTAATTGAAGGCACAATATTCTTGTTTTTTGTCTGACAAGATATTTCTTCTTACCAGGTGGCATTTATGTCAGAGAATTTCACTCGTATCAAGTTTGTCTGGCCTTAACTAGCAAGTGAAATATTCTTGTTCTGTTGGTAGATAATTTTGTTTATTTTAAGTAATATCCCACCCATGTTAATGCTTTTTTTCTTGTTTTTGAGAGCTCAGTTTTTGCAGTGAACCTACAGCTCCAGTCTCCCCTGCTCACTGTGCCATAGCAGGAAAGCCCATGTGGAGAAAGCTGAGGTAAGGAAGAGCGCCACATGAATCCTGACTGTACCGGCCTATCCGGGGACTAGCCATGTCTCAGCTTTTTGTGTGGGTGCAGAAGTGTGGCCCAAAGTGTTGCAGGATTTCAAAAGTTATCTGGAGGAAGCCCAAATGAATACAAACATGTACAAGGGTGCAATTTCTATTTAGCATACAATTCACAACAACAAATCACTAACATAAATTACATTAAGTATGAGGACTTGGTGCATCACCTGCTTGTTTTGTTTACAATTAAACAGGGTGAAGCAGATGACCATACATTCACTTTCACAGCCATGTACTTACACACAACACGCAACTACACCCACACACACTTTGTGGAGAAAAAAGTATACTGTTGAAAAATACAAAAAAACAATAACCCCTCATGAATTAATTTCAGTTCTCGTTCACATTGTTGGTCTACTGACGGGTTTCAGCATCAGTCATATTAACATATTGCTTCAACAGATGCACAGTGCTGTTCACATCATAATCATGCATTTAAATATTATACATGTTTTGGCAAGGCATGCACAGCCAAATGTGCGCAGCTGAATATTTACACACCACAGGAGAAAGGCATTGTACAAAAAACATATATGCTCATATATTATACATTTAAAATGTATCTCTATGCTGTCTTTCTCCCTTTCATTCTCTCTCTCTCTCATGTGGGAGGCAGGACTGGGCACCCAGCCATGCCACATCAATATGCGTACTGGTGAAATGCTTCCCCCTGCTTCCCCTATGCCGCAGCCACCCAATGCCTGCAGCTGAGGATGCGGTGGCTAATGTCACTGGATATGGCAGGTCATGTCAGCTGGTAGTTAGTAAATGGAGGTTAGCAAGCTAGCCCTCACAATGCAGTCATGGCAGGCCAGAGCCAGGCTGGCCATGTCAGAGCAACCGGCCACGGAGACAACCCGTTGACGCAGCCAGCCAGCGCCACCCTGGAGGCACCTTGGATTCTACCCAGGCAAGGTTCCCTGGGAGCCTTGGTTGCCATGGTGCCAGCCAAATTTGGGTCCAATAAACGTGAGGGGAACAGGAGGTGGGCTAGGGAGGGGGACTTTCGGGTGGCAAGACAGAGGATTGAGAGAAAGAAGGACGGGGGGAAAGGGGGTTCCCTGAGTGCTATGGCAACCCTAAAAGCAACCCTGTGGTTCTAAAGGAGTCAAATAAAAAAGATCTGTTTAGATAAAGATATATTAAAATAAGTATATTGAAATAACATCATTGATAACATATAAAAGACAAGCGGCAACAGAGAAATTGAGAAAGTACGTGTGCTGGACGCTGCTGATAACCCACACAAAGGGCTTTCAAATGAGTCTCTTGGCAAGGTGAATGACAAGATGAATGTTTATGTCTTCTACTACTCTGAAGTTTGAACTGAAAATAATAAAGCTCAGCTGTCAGATCAGTCAAGTTAATGTGACAGATGCACATCTCATATCTTACTTCACAAGTTCACTGTTATAGCAAGATGTGCTCTCAAACGATTATGGGCAAGTTAAAAAGGAGTAAGAATTGTTAACATTAGCAGGTGCTCGCATAATTAAACAAAAGCTGAATTAAAGCTTTGCAGAGTTGCAACTCTGTTTTGGCTTCTCTGACCTTCTCTTTCTGTCAGAATTCGCCAAGTGTTTGGAGGTGACTTAACCCTTGATCTCTATATTCATAAATTCATCTCTTATTTAAAAAGTTTGTGTGATGGAAATGCGTAAAAGGACTTTTTAGCACTTTTTAGTTTACACCTTGCTCCCTCGGCCAATAGGCAGACGGGCTGAATTATGAACAGCTGAAGCAGAGAGCGATGCACAGCACCTTGCTGTGGCCAGTTCACCGCGGTGTCCCTGAGACCCCAAGACTAGGCTCTTTCCAAAGTCTCTCTCTCTCTCTCTCTCTCTCTCTCTCTCTCTCTCATAAAAAAGACCTGCTGCTTGGACTGTAAATCATGCAAAATAGAGCATAGCACTTGGTCTGGAAAACATAACCGTGTATAATAAGCAGACGGAGACATATGCACATATGCACTCTCACACACATGCACGCCTGTGCGTACATAAGCCTTGCCAAAAGCACACCACCCCCTACACTGCTTTGTACTAGACACACAAACGCACAGTCATCGGCCTATCCTACAGTTCTAACCCCCAAAACACAATCCTTCACAGAATCCACGCTAGTGATAAAGAACAAACAAAAACACACTATTTCTATCCCCCACCTTACCCCACTCATTAAGACTATGTCCACCTCCCACCTGCTCTGCACCCCCTCCAAACTCGCACAAACATGAGCGAACACACACACATCCACACATTCACATACGCCATTCCTCTCCAAACTCATCCTGTTATCTAAACAAGCGCCGTCCCTCTCGTCAGCGTCAGTGGGTTCCTTTCTGTCTCCTCAGAGAAAAGAGAGACTCTCCTGTTCACAGATGAATGGAGTCTTTTGATGAAGCGCCGAGCCTTGTTTACTGCCACTCCATTTATTTACCGGCCTGTTTTTCAAGTCGTCATTGAGGGACACTCTACCAAACACCGCCCACCCCCCCCAAC
>JAPMOB010252147.1:0-24357 GCA_029875015.1 Lepomis gibbosus
GAATCAGGAATGGAGAGAATAAGTTCTGAGTTAGAAAGGAGAAAATATTTAAGATTCAAACTCCATGACTCCATGGTGCCGTGATACACTTTTACTCTACCAGCAATTCTCATGTGAAAATACGCTGTCCACAGTGACCAGTGGAAGTTTTTCAAATGTCAGTAAGAAGGGATTATTTGATTTCTTTGTGTAAAAGTTTACTGTAGGTAAGGTCACTTCACTGTTTACTGAAAGCACTATTTACTCCTAAATACCATGAGTGTACAACCCTGTAACTCCACACATTTGTTTTCATTTCTAACTAAATTAGCTTAATAAGTAAAACTATCCTTGGAGTAGCTCTCAGTAATAATAACATAGTTGCTTTTTTGTACTATACATGCAATGTACAGTGAACTCTGAACTCTGAATCCTGCTGTACTCTTGTTTGAAATGCTCTGTCAGTTCGATTTGTTTCTGGGTGCAGTGTGTTTCTATGTACAACAGGTTGTGGAATTGCAGTTTGGGATTTATTAGGGTGGTGCCTGTAGCTGGACAGACATCTGAGAATCACTGCCTCTACTACTAACACCAGACCGGCTGAAATATTTTCCAGTGGTTGGAGTAAACACAGCTCAGTTTTCAGAGGCATACTGCATACATTTTGTATGACTGATAGTCTGGCATTTTCAGAATGATTTTGTTTTGGACAGGCTTAGGGTATGAAAACACAAGTTTTTTTTCAAGCTTTTTTTGTTGACTTTTATAATTCAGGCGGGCCATTAGGAACATGGTTACACTGATTCATGTCATTATTTCAGACATGACATCTTGGTTAAAGCATTGTTTCTTTACAATAACAGTCTATGATAATGATAATGTGAGAACGATGTGACAATGTGAAAGAGATTTCTCGTAGTGTTTAGAATTATCACCTGAATTTTTGTATCGAGTTTCCAGCCCAGCAAACAAAAAGAGAGTGGGTGAAGCTAGCAGACAGCTAGCTGCTAGCCACCTGTAACAGAACCCATCTGTCACTCCAGGGGCCATACACTCCATTATGCACAGGTCTATGCCTTAAGTAACACGTAAGTTATATAAAAACGAACCCCCATATAGTTGTCACTAAGGGAGAAATTATCTATAGAGACCAAAACCGTTTTATGTACCAGGCTGTTTATTTCTGCTGTAAAGTTCAGTATTTTAACATGGGGCTCGATGGGGATTGACTTGCTTGTGGGGCCAGCCGCAGGTGGAAGATTGTTTTTGGCACTTCCGCGCTGGCTATATTTTTCAGCCTCAGAGATTGCCGCTTGGTTTCATCAGTTTAGTTTGCAGAAGCTTTTTTCTGTGAAAAAGCTGATTTCGATGTACGCTACATGCCCAACGCCAAAACAACCAACAGACAAAGTTAGCCGCTTGCTAGTGAACTTAGTGGAGCATTTAGCAGCTAAAGAGGCAGGTACTTGCCCCAGGAGACCAAAATAGAGCTAATATGAGAGTGAATAGTGGAATGAAACACGAGTCCACATGAATCCTAATGTTCTCCATGTCTGCTGGATGTGTAAATAAGCAACAATTTGCTAACACATTGTCAGCATCAACTTTGTAAGGTGACAATATCAGTCAGTTACGGCCGTGCAGCTTGTTTTGCTGTCCATTATTGTCCAAAACATCTATTAATTCTAAAATAACACCATAAACATAACAATAGACATGTAAATTAAAAATTAAAAAGAGTGAGAAAACCACCTCATTTGAAATGACAAGCCAATGATTGCACAATGGTGTGTGCAGGAACTGAGCAATCGAGGCTCAGTTAAAGTAATAAAACAAGCGGAAAAGCACAGTTTGGAGGCAGCTGCACTCATTCTCACTAAGAAGTCCTTGACAATGTCCTTGAAGGAAGTTTTTCACAAAAAAAACAAAACAAAATCCTCAAGGCAACAGCCTTCTGAACTTTGGAGCTGCTCCTTGGGGGATTTTAGCAGGATGTAAAGGGTGGTTGTTAGATATGAGTGAAGCAGATAAATCAAGTAGAAGGGGATGAAGCCAAAAATAATTCTGTTAAATAAAATATGAGCCATGGGATTTGTTTTCTGGTTTAAGATCAGAGATCACAGTTGTGTCATTTTAAGAAGTTATGGTGACAAAGAAGGACAGAGACTCTGATCCTTCTTCCATGACACGTGTGACCAGAAAGATTTAGGAGGATGATGATCATTTTTACAGACAGAATGATGCTGTCCATACTTGACTCCTCCAAGAAGGTTTCTAGCTAATTGGATGGCACCCTTTCCTACTCCTACACAGCTTCTCATTCAAAGCTTTGCAACATCTGCAAACCTATACTGAGCTGCGCAGCTGCTATAGTTTGACCTGTAGTCAATCTGGCAGAGTTACACATTAAAAACTTCAGTAGTTGTCTCACTTTTACGCTTTTTTCAAGGACAAGCTGAGATAAGCTGCTTAAGTGCATGACTTCCATATGCTTCAGACATTACTGTAAATACTTTCAATTTCAAGTTGTCTTATTGTGTCTCAGTATACACATGTTACCCGAACCTTTGACATGCTGAATCCATTCTTCACTTAACTAAAAAGCTTTTTTCCATTTAATCTAAGATTCCCTGGCGTTTAGCCTATGAATAAAAATGGCCTCAACCTGCAAGTCATCCAAACATCTATTGTCCTAATATGGAGTGTCAAGTGTGTGTTTCGCTCACCGGTTAATAAAGACTTCCCATGACCAGGATTAAGCGATATGCTTTTGAGGGAATTGTTTGGCTGAGAGAGGAGCTCTTGTGTGTTTCAGCCAAGCGTGAGGCGTTTAAACTGAGGATCAGAGCCTTTTGCAGCTTGACATCATCCTCCCCGCACCCACCGTGGTGGAGCTGCTCTGTGAGCATGAAGGGGCAGCTTGGTGGGTTGCCATCTTCTTGATCAGATTAGCATGTGAGAACCAGAGCTTGCTAGAGTATAGCTCGAGTACAGCTCAACTATATTTTATAGATTCAGGGTGAAATCTATAAAATATGTTCAACTAAGTTGGATTAATTCAGACAGTTGGAGTGTTTGTGATCCCAAAAACATGCAAGTATTAAGGAATGGATGTGTGGGAAAGAAGGGGAAACAATAGTTGGTAAAGGTGGGAGTTATGCTCTGCTGTCCCAAATAAATGGGTCCTGAGTCTGAACATTAACACTGAAATAATACATTGGCACAGACGTTCTACAGAGAGGAGGGTGTTGTCAGGTAAAGGTTTGATTCCCAGTTTTCTTTCAAAACATGCAGTCTCTTGCAGAGTCTTCCATCAAGTGAGCTAACTATATTAATATGTATAGAGTATGTATGGTGGGAACTGCTGGAAAGCAGCAGAAGTTCCTGGTATCTCTACAGTATGACTGGAACAAAAAATAAGTAATTTTGTCCATGGGTTGATGAGAGGGTTCAGACTACCTTTAAGTCACCATAGAGTAAATGCACCTTTATATTGTCAGTATTTCCCTCTGTAAGGATAGTGTAAAAAAATCCTTCATCTTGTTAAAATGTGTTCATGAGCATTCTCCCAGTTGCAGTATCAAAACAGACAGTGTGCCAGACAGAATACACACCCATAACCTGATGAATGGGGCTGAAAGAATCATTTCTTTCAGAATCAGAATTTTTTTATTTTTCTTCACTTTAAAAGTAGCCATTCTATCCATCGTGCTGACGTCATTTTCAATGAACACAGAAGCTAAGAGCACTTAACAGTTCTCACAAGTGCCAAAGAAATATGTAGATTTGGAGTATTATTTCTGTAAGCCAACCAACAACTGCCTCCAAAGCGTCCATCTCATTCACTAATTTTTCTACTGCTACGTTTTAATGGATGTAACTAGGTAACTATCAAGAAGATGTAGGAAGTTGTTATCCCCATTGTCAATCCTGCCTACAAAGCTCTGATTGATCGATTGATTCTCCACGCAGTGAAAACAACCATCAGTGAGCACAATGCCAGGCCTATTTGACTCTCATTAGATCAGAGATGTTTACAAAAAAACTTATGCTATGATACAAATTTGAAAGTAAAAATTCTACACGTTGGCTTTAAAGTAGGGATGTCCCGATCAGGTTTTTTTGCCCTCGAGTCCAAGTCCGAGTCATTTGATTTTGAGTATATACCGATACCGAGTCCCGATCCGATACTTCTATAATCCTTAAAAAAAGAATAAAGAAGAGCGAAAAAACAGATCCAGGATGTTCCTTATTTTTTATTGCGTTTTTGCGTTCTGTGACATGCGCATACCCTCTATAGCATCTTTGCAACAAAGTGATGTCATGCCGCACGCCTTGCTGTTTCTGTGCGGGGTCTAACTCTGTGCCACCGCATAACTATAGATGTGTTAAAAAGTAAAGAGAATATAATATACATTTATATCCGAGTCCTGATCGGGAGGTAACGTCCGATTCCAATCGAGTCTGAAACAACGTGATCGGGCCCAATTTCCGATCTCGTGATCGGATCTGGACATCCCTACTTTAAAGCAAGACTGTGTGACACTTTTAATTACCCTTCATTTTTCAGTCAGTTTCCTTAAAGACAACATCAGTAGAGATGTAACAAAAACTAAATGGAATGGAACTCAAAGCAGGAAATGATAAGCTTGTCTCTGATATGGTGTGTTATTGACTTATTAGTGATCATGATAAAACCAGTGCAGTGTTTTATTTGTGACATGCTAAAACATAGTGTAATAAGTTGAAAAGAGTAAAACAATCTGCAAACTAACTCAGTGATGACAGTGATCTATAGTTTGCTAACATTAGCTAACTTTAGCTACCAGAAGCTACTGGTCATACCAGACCAAGTGAGGTTGTATCAAGGTCACATTTTTTTTGCTCATGAGTTCAAATTTTCATTTGTAAGAGCAAGAACGTTTTTTGTTTTTTGTTTTTCTTCTGTATAAAATAGAAATAAATCATAATTCCCCTTTCATTGTAATGGTCTTTAAAAAACAGAACTGCTTTATCTGATCTGAGACCAGCGACTCACCCCTGTGGCCTATATGTTTGAGTGAAGGTTAATACAGTGGGAGCTGACTTCTCCAGCGTGTAAGGAACAGTTATTGGGTTCCTTTCCATAAAATTATAGGTAGCAGGCAGTTAACACTAGCCTGTGCCCTTGTCAGCTGGAGCTCAGGTCCATAAATACAGGAATTAAAAGCAGGATCAGGAGGGAGTAGGTGATGAGGCCAGGGGCGTGGACTCGGGTGGGGCAATTGGCAGCATTGATAAAGGCATAATAAAGGCTTCAGCCAAGTGTTACTGAATGGCCTCCGGCACTCCTAATATGAGTTTGCTGTAAGTCTTGGGAGCCCTTTAGCGAGTTGGCAGTGTGTGGTCCTGTGTTTCAAGAAGAAAGTGATCTTGTATGTGCGCAATAATAGATGGTCTGTTAAAAAAGATGTGGAAATCCCTCCACAGAGCACTAATTTAATGGATACACTATGTCTATTTAGTTGTGCATAAAAGTCACTGTTTAAGCATGAGATTGTGCAAAAACACTACATTTAACTTCGAGTCATTATGCCTCCGCTGTTCTCCTGTGGCTTGTGAACATGTGAGATAAGCGGTGGGAGTTTGGGGCTGGAGACCCGAGCAGTCAATTCCCAGGGGTCGGTTCACTCAGAGGCCAGCGGACAGGGGCCATTTCAAGCATTCTGCTTTAATGGCCACCGAGGCTGAGGGCTTTGCCAGTGCCTCATGTAGTAGGCTATACCACTGCTAGTCCAGCACTAACTACAACATTGTGTCATGTTACCTCCCAGCTGAGCCGACATACTACTAGAACAACACCGTCTCTATAAGTCCAATGAGGCATGAACTGCAGTCCAGTGATGGATGTGAGGTCGGCCTCATGTGTTACTCAGCCTCATTATTGACCAGTTCTGCTCTGGCAGTGGCCATTTAATGTATTCACTCTCAATTAGAGCTGACGTGATTAGTTATCATTCTGCAATCATTTTGAATAATTAATTGTTTAAGTCTTGTTTAAGTCTAAATCTGGATGGCAAATTTGAAGATGTCAGCTTGGGATCTGTATTTTTTTATTAATGAAATGACTAATTGATTAATCAAAAAAAATTAGGCAGATCAATAGATATTGAAGATTGATGTCATTTACAGCCCTATTTTTAACTAAATAACGAAATCATTATCAGCAAGGTCATGGGTTTATCTGTGTGCAGCACCATTTCCCAAATTACCCCCAAATCTTCTGTTTTTGTCTGTTCATGTCCTCCACTGGCGTTCGCTCTTTCCTGCTATAACTCTCTCACTGTTGATGAGTTGGGTGGGTTCTCCGCTAGTGATGCCTAAAGTGTTCAAAGCCCAGCTTGGCTCTGCGCCTGCCTGAGGAAAGAGGATGGGTGGGTGGACACTGGAAAATGCAATGATAACGGACAAAAGAGAGAAAGTGCAAAAGAATGAGTGGCCTAAATGACCAAGGAAGCCCTTTGTGTTTACATTGTGCAGGTTTGGCTCCATGTTGGTAGACATCATTTGGGCAAAGGGACACAGGTTTCCCATGTAGCTTGTGTGTGTTTTTGCTGCTGCTTTTACACACAAAGACCAGAGCCAGACCCACCAAGGCACCTTCAAAGAGTGAGAGTTTAGCTGTAATGGGCAGAAGAGACGAAAAAGAGACCTCAGTATCTGCTATTCCCCATGTATGTCTTTCAGCTCTGTCATCTAATGAAGATATGGGATTTGATCACATTTAGCTCTCTTTTTTCATTCTGTCTGTATTGTTTCCAAACCTGATGCCAAATCAAGCACTTCTTTTGTGGTCTCAGATGGAGCCGCCAGAAACTCAAAGACATCTCTCAGAGGCCATGCCAGCAAGGTTAAAAAATAGACTCACGTGTTTGCTTTGCTGAGAACTTAGTGGCCCAGCTTGTAATACTTTCAGCAAAATGACAAAAATAAGAAATAGTAAGTAATAGTAGAGTTGTGTCACTCGTCCAGTTAAACCAGTCCTGATGATTTTGCGGTTCCTCCGCATACTTACATCTGCATTCAACCCTGTGGATCTTTGGCACCGTGATAAAATCATATCCAGACTGTAAGATCTTCCAATAATCTGCAGTGTAATCAATCTTTGCGCCAGTCGTCAATTGGAGAAAGATGTTAAATTACCATAATCACCCAGACTGTTACATGACTTTCTTCGAGGTTAAATAGTTTTAACAGCTTTGTGTCTATGGCAGGGACAATTTCTTTGCAATACCCTTGTCTTTTTGTGCTCTCAACAGAAAGACGTGAAGGACGTGTTCACAGCAATCACATTCGAGGTGGCTTACAGCCTGGGCAAGCACATGCTGACAGGACACCAGGAGCGAGACCTGCCCGCGCTCACTCCGGTGCTGCGATGGAGGAAAGGAAACAAGATCGCAGCGAGAAATGAGGTAAAACACTGACACACACTGGAATGAAATTGTGTGTTTTTTGTGATTAATATTGTTTAAATATATGTAAGTAGAAATCCTCTACATGTTAAGGTGTCAAAGATTTCAGGGCTTCTCAATATCTGATTTTGTGTGGTAAAAGTAAATTACCAGAAAAAGATGGTACTATGATAACAAACAAAGTGTGTAGAGATTATTCAAAATTTACCCTGACCAGTCATATTCTTCATTATCTGCAATAAAATCTGAAACAGTAATTATGTGGAGAAGATAGAAAACCATTGTGAGACACAATTTCTAGTATATATTGTAAAAAACAACAACATTCTAGCCCCAAAGTCAAGCATATCATTTTTTATTCAGAGCAACAAAATGAGCATCAGATAAAAGTGTCACAAGACCATGATTATTGCCATATTTCCGACTAATTTTTAATATGTTTTTGAATGAAGAGGATGATCACTCAGTTGTTTTCAAGTAATTCAGATTCTGATATAATTCATTAATTCATTCAAACCTTTATTTAACCAGGATAAAAAAAAACCCTTGAGATTAAAGATCTCTTTTACAAGAGTGTCCTGGCAAGTGGCAGCAGCGCAGTTACAATAGATACAGAGAAAAATGAATATATCATTCATGTCCTCCATTGATTATAAAGAACAAAGTCAAGTCTTATCGCAGAAGGAATGAAGGAAATAGCTGAAATTGAAGTTATAATGATTTGGTGTTGATTTCCAGCTTATTATTGTCTGTGTTAGCTTTTCTTGAGTGGAATCCAAAAAGACTGATTCATTTATTTTCTTTGCAACCACCTCTAACCTGCCCCACATGTGTTTCCCCACTGTCTGCACTTCTTGAAAAGTGGAGGGATTTGCATCTTTCAGCACCTACAGAATCCATTTATCTGAAACTCATCATCGTTACATCAAACTTTACCGCTTGACTTAAGTTTCCTTTCATGATTTAGCCATAAACCAAAGGCTGTATTCTAACTGATTAAAAGAGGGATCAAATAGAGTAAAGAAATGGGCCTTCCTGGATAAAAATCTACCGGACAGCTCCAACAACAACACAATACTGCCCCCTAGTCTGAACATAGAGTCAGTGTGTGCCGTGAATGGACAGCATGAGGTCATATTAACTGTGTACTTTACTGTTTCCTCTCCAGACTTGGTTTGAGAAGAACTGCCTGTCAGACGACTGCGCGGCAGACCTGAGGCTTCATGGAAAGCTGTTGCTCTCTGGGTAAAAACCTTTGATTTAACAGTTTAGATTCACTTTCTGTTTTGGCCTTTTTCTTCAGTACTGAGGAAGCAAGCTGACATCATAGGCCATGTGGGTGTGGGTAGTGGAACCATGACGCATGCTTGGAGGATATCCATATGTTTTTCCATATTTAGGGAGTTCCCTTTCTTTTTATTGTGGATCTTTTGCTTTCTGTACATTTACTGAGTACATGTCTGTCGTAGTTAGCAGTAGTCACCTTTTGCACATATTCTTTGTTTTACTATACAGAAATACTCTATTTTAAGGGTAGTCCTCTTTGTTTACTTACATTTTAAAGTAAAAAAGTTCAAAATAAAACAAATGTCGATTCTTTGTTGATAGAAATCTTTGTTATAAGAAGATAATTTATTCTCTGAAATGCATTGTTTACTTTATGTTCACATCAGGTTGCACAGCATACCACATTTGGCCCTCGGAGGAGTGAAAAACGTTTCTTTGAACCTGACCATCTCCAACGCCGGGGACGATGCCTACGACACCAACATTTACTTCAACTTCTCCAGAGAGGTTTTCTACATCAACTTCTGGCAGAAGGTCTGTTGCTCTTGTCATTCTTAAAGCATCTTCTGTTTATTTACTCAAATGCAGTATGTTTATTTCTGAAATGTATTTGGCTGCTTGGTTCAAAGGATGTGGGTAAACCACAAGTGAATGATACAGAGAGCCAGATTTTACACACGCGTCGCAGCTGAATCATTTGTTTTCAGCTGAGATGTACATTTTCTATAAGACAGTTTATTTTAAAATACTGATTAAATGTCGGGAGTGCAGTCTAAACAGAGAAGCATACAAAAAGAGGACAGATGAACTTTGCCTGAGCTGTGTAGGCAGCCCTGCAGATGAAAGGATGAAGAGCAGGAGAGCAGCAGCAGCAGCTGTCTCATCTCATAGGTCAGCTCCTCTGGCTGACCTGTCACACGCTTCTCTGACTTATTCAAGGCTGACACATCATGTCAAGAACATATGAGCCGTGTGCACGAGAACAAAGCAGAACACACATACTTCATATTCCCACAAGCTTGACTTATGTACTATTCAAATCGCATAACTCATGTCAAAACAACTCTCAAAGGGCCAAATTTAATCGCTAAATACAGGTATGTAAAGTGAGGATAATGACCAACCTTCATGGAGATATTATTCGGGTCGGCTCCTCTGCACTCTTTGACCTCTAACAGAAAACGATTTCAGCCTTCTGTCACTGTTAAAGACATATCTACCCACTGCCATCCCACATTAAACCTTAGAGATTTTCCTCAACACCACGCTGCATGTGGATGAATTTCACATCAGCCGCCTCTGTCTGTTGGCTCACTAGTCGCAAAGAGGTCCAGCAGGTCTGCGCAAGGCTGAGAGAGATGCCACGTCGGACGGAGCGCTCCGACACAAGCCAGCGAGCTTTTCAGATGCTAGAGGGGACAGCATCCATCATGAATGCTTTTCCCCCTCATAATGGATTTTATGTTTATCTTCCAGTTGGGTTTTTGCACCCCTCTGATGGATAGGACCATCTGTGTAAAGTGCATAACCTGTGACATGATTTAAACCCCCTCAACAAAGCTGAAATTGAATTCAAATAGAATACATGCTGCAGGCCAATATTAGAAAAACAGTGTATCCGTTTGAGTTTCATGGCTAATCTAATGAAATTAAGTATCAGGTTACCAGCAGCCACAGAGCCTCATTTTGTTCAGGAACCTGATAAGTCAGGGTGGCCTGCTGCACAACGGGAACAGGAAGTGCACAGTATGAAAGATGACAAAGGAGCCACGAGCAGATTTACCGCTGGATGCTCTTTGAGACGCTTCTAATTGCTACCGGAGTCCAAGGTGAAGATGTGACCCCTTTTTGCAAAGTTACGGTCAGCTCCCAATCCTCCCCTGAGGCTTTTTCTCCAGTAAGCGAAGCGTGAACTTCCACTCCCCTCATATTTAAGAGCGGGGTGTGTTAACTCTCTGTTGTTTTTGCAACACAAGCTGTCAGAAAGCTGTGGAGGTGAATTGGATTCAGAAGCCCTGCCTTCACTCCCAAGAGACTGCTGCACCAGCTTCTGTGTTTTCTTTTTTTTCATTATGTCTTAAATGTTTGAGCTGTCTTTTTTTTTCTAAAAGGGCGGAGCTGTAGCAGATGTTTTGTGCCATTGTATTTCTGGCAGTGGTTTATACTCCTGCTCCACTACATTTATTTGAAAGCTGTAGTCACTAGTTACTTAAACACAAAACGTCCCTGCTAATCTAAATAAATACATAGTATGCCCCCTTGAAATGGGACAATAAGTTCAGTATATTTTGCTGATATACTACTAATACTTTCACTACGTTTTGAATGCCTGCATACTTCCTCCACCTCTGATGTCTGGTGAATTAGCAGCTGAAAGAAAAGAGTGTTGTGGTGAAAAGACCAGAAGTTGGGAATCTAACTGAGAAATGTGTGAAGTTGTGAACTTCAGTGGACCTTCAAACCTAAGAAAATACGAATTGCTGATTTTCTTGGCTATGATGTACAGCCTTACACATGCCAAATGTACAAATACTGAAGTGGTCAGAGACACAAAGAGAAATACAGTATACGCAGAAAATGGGCCTCCTGTGTGTTGTCATCCATACTGATGTACTACTACATTAGATGCTTCAGCTGACACTAACGCAGGGTAAACAATCCTGGTGATATCTAATGGGCCTGCCATTTGTTCCTGACAAAGTAAGACAAGAGAAAGAAAGTGAAGTGCTCAGCAAACTGACTTTTGTTGCTCTTCTCCCCATGGAGGCACAACGCGCCATATGTCTGAGTGCTCTGCTCTCTCTCAAGGGCTGCCAGGTGGATGATGGGGAAACAGGCTGATTTCCCCAATCCTGCACCCCTTTGGACATGCTGTGTTTGTACAGCAGCATGGAGGAACACAGGAAATAGAGGAAATTCCATCATTGCCAGTTGTGCTGGGGTCCCCACCCACCCCTACAGGGCTTGGCATAGCCTCCATGTAAAGGGCAGCTCTGCTTATTTAAGGTGACTTATTGAAGAAGAGGGCTTGGCCACACCCAGGACACTGGGATTTTGCTGAATAAGGGGAATGGGACAGTGGATGATTCGTGGATGGATATCTACCTTTAAATATGTCAGCAGAGGCTGTCAACTGTCACACCTCTTTTCTTTATCACTTTGGAAATGTGTTATAAACACAGGCTTATACTCAACAGCGGCCTCCTGCATGCAGACGTTTTATATGGCTTACCTTAAGCCCCCCACTCTATGTTCCAGGAGCACGAGTCTGTCTCTTTTTTTTATTGTTGAAGTCTTGTAGTATCTGTGCCCTCTTTCATGCTCCCAGCTCACGAGCTCAGCCGTGAGCCTCTCAGTGAACTCTCGCTAAAAGAATTCTTACTCCTCATAGGGTCAAGGCCTGAGTGTTTACACAGCACAGCCGGTGAAGCTCCATATTGTTTAGACAAGCTTCCAAACACACAGCCTGGAGGTTGTCCAATTACCCACCCGCTAAGATGTGTGTGTGCGCCATCACCACTTTGGACATTCTTAGTTTAACTTAATTTAGCGCTTCGATAAGAAAGGAGAACCTATTCTTTTACATACAGAAATCTGTTTCTAGCAATAAACTTTGATCTTACTGTAAATGTTGGCAGGTGTGGTTGTGTGCGTGTGTGTGGTTAAAGCTGCAGTAGATGTCTTACTGTTGCTTTTTGCCATGTATATGTATTAAATTATCTATGATCTTTGCATTTATTTTACCAATCCAAATCCATTACTAATTCTTTCTTCCTGTTAACTTATCAGAACTGATTGTCCCCTGTCACAGTCTTGTCTTCCTCTTTGAGTCTTGTGTCACCATGAGTGTCACCCACTCTGTCTCCAGTCTGTCTGTGTTTATCTCCTCCTCTTATTCTCTGTCTATCTCGTCTTTTTGCAGGAAGAGAAGGGCATTTCCTGTGGTCTTGTTGATTTAGACTTCCTCAAATGCAGTGTGGGATTTCCCTTCATGAGAGCACAGACTAAGGTAGCTCAAACCAAGATTAAACTAAACAATAAACAATTAAACAATGTCAAAACTGCATGCAGTATACATACCATTTTTAGAGGTGTTGTCATCTCAAATTGCACAGTGCATTGGTATGCAGAAGCCTCATGTTGACTGCATTTTTTCATGGAGAACAAACTGCAGCATCTGGTTGTGACGTCCTGGGTTATTCTGTTTTTTTTCTCTCCAGTATCATTTTGCAGTGATTTTTGACACGAGTCAGCTTTCTGGAATAAATGACACATTGCAGTTCTTAGTTCAAGCAAAAAGGTAATTATTAAGAGTTTCACATTTTAGTACATACCTGACAATAGTAGAATAAATACATTTTTCATGGGTGTTTATCTGTAGAATTTAATCCTATATTGTTTTAAAAAATGACCAAATAACTTCATTCTTCCTTGTTTGTTGTAGCGCCAATCCCGAGCACAAACTGTCTGACAACAGTTTGGATCTGTCCATCCCTCTGGTACATGAGACCGACACGACTATTACTGGGTAAGAACATGACAAACATGAACACATTGAATTTACTGTTATATACACTTACAGCTGTCTGAGGTTATACAGCTCAAAGGGAAAGTGGAACTGGTTTCCCATCTGTTGGTTCTCTGGAGAAGAGGGAGTGCTTTTGTCAGTATGGAACATGTCAACTTGAAAAGCCTTATCTCTGAACGCTTTATCATAGCTCTGCTTCACAAAGAAGGGAAAGAGATGTAAAACAGCCCAAATCCGCCAGAAGTCTGACATCTGATAAGGCTGCTGTGTGTGCTGGTGTTTAATGAGAATGGAGGCTTCAGAGCAAAGCTGGAAACGTCTGACTCATATCTCAAGAAAACTGCTGTCAAGCTAATAATGTGATTGAAGCCATGGATTATTGTGACGCTCTTTTCTTAAATAGTATTTCCGTGGCCATTTCAATAAAGAGTTTTTTTTATGTTACTGCATCATCTTCTATCTCTCTCCTGAACACTCTGGCTGTTGTCTGCAGTGTGGTGACGCCGAGCTCCTTTGTGTACGGAAACTCCATTGACGCCTCACGCTTCGTCCAGTTGGAAGACATGGAGTGCAACTTTCAGCCTCTCAATCTCACCTTCCAGGTACGGCCAGCACAGAGCATATCAGATTTACAGTTTTTTTTCTTTTTACATGTATCTCTATATGTATTCACTCCTCTTTTCCTTTGTGTCCGTCTTTCCCCGTCTCTGTGTGATGTGGTTCCAGGCCATAAACAAGGGGCCCAGCAGGCTGCCTGGCTCCACTGTGGACATCAGGATACCTAACCGGCTGGCTGGCAACGGAGCTGACATGTTCCACATCATTGAAACACAGGTGGATGCCAGCAGCAGTCTATCTACATTATTTATCCAGCCCAAATCATTATTTATTAGTTTATTCACCTGCAGGCCGCCACATTTTTAGCTCATTTATCCAGCTTACGCCTGTCGGTCTTGCTTCTCTTCATGGCACAGCAGCCTGTATCGACCTGAGAGGACATTTTTCTTGCAGAAAGCTGCATGCGCTTTTTGTCATGGCATGGGCCAATTTGCTTATTGTGAGGCACCCCTGGACAAGAGAAAGTTTAAGCGAAAGTGTTGACGTTGCTACTGAAGCTGGCAAACCATTTTGTTTCACAGCATTTTGCTTTTAGATAAAGAAACACAATACTCCCGCTGGGTTTATATGTTTTCTTAACCCTTGCATTGCTCCTTTCATATAGGTAGATTGCGGGGGAGCTCAAGCTGTTAATTATATTTACTGTGAATGGGCAGACAGGGTTGACTGTATCCCACCCTCCTTGAACCCATCTGGAATCACTTTCAGGGGATCAGACAGCTTGCACGAAACGGGAATGGGACACCTGCAGAGCTGGCTACTGCCCCGTACCATCCCAGCCTGGAACCACACATCATAAACGCTGTTAACACTGCGTCTAGTCTGTGGCACACTGGACAGTTGCACTAAGTTATATTTTATAGTCAGATATTGTTACATTTTATGCAGACCTGTGTTTATTCAGACATGACATACAGGTTCCTGACTGTTGCGCCATATGTTCTAGTTTTTCTTCACAAACTCCTTCAATCTTCATTATTTACTGTGAAAACTGTGTTCTCGTGAGGGATTGTGCCAGGTTAAAGTTAGTGCAGCCTATGAATCTTCACACCAGCAAAGGCAGCAGAAACACAGGACATGTGAAAGCGCGACAATAAAAGCTTAGACATGCTGGGTGGCGACAGATCAGACAATGAGGAAGGCCAGAGGAGATTTCCACCTCCAGAGCTTCAGGTCGGACCGAGGAGAGGGTAGAGAGGAAGTGTTCCCAGGGCGGTGGGCTGTAAACCAGACACCTCTAAATCACTCCATATGGGAAATCTGTCTGGGAGGGGTACCAGCCTCTTGTTTGGGAGAACTTCCTGTGAGCCCTGGAGACTCATAACAATAATAGGATTGGGCAAGTTTAGGTGACAAAAGTGCTTGTGTCAACATTTTTTCTGTCAAACCCAAATCCAAACTCTTTGCAATATAAACATGACAAAACTCCTGCTCCATGCAACATGTCCTGTTTTAACTCAACTCGGTTTTGCTTATGTCTTAATTTATGTTCACTGGATATGATTTGACCTAAATTCTTCACGTTTCAGGTGGCCGACGGCCGAGGGAATTGCACCCCTCACAGGAACCCAACACCATGCACCATCCCCCAGGACAGAGAGAGCATCTTCCACTCCATATTTGCCTTCTTCACCAAATCAGGGCGCAAAGTTTTGGTAAATATATAGCCCTCATGTTGCACTTTGACATTTCAGAGGTCACTGAGTGTTACCCCCTGTGAGGATTCTTGTTTTTGTTCTCTTAGCGAGTGCAACATCTGTTTATCACACATCCTTCTCTCTCCTGCTCGCTCTCTCCTGCTCTTTCCCACTTTCTCTCTTTCTTTCTTCTTCTCTGTCTTTATTTTAAAGGACTGTGATCGGCCTGGAAGAGCGTGTATGACAATCTCCTGCAGTCTGGGTCCACAATCAAAAGAAGATGCATTGAGCATAGATATAAAACTTCTTCTCAACACTGAAATTCTTAAGAGGGTAAGAAAGATGTCTCAACAGCTTGATGAATTTCCTTGCAGGTTATTATGGTTCTATTAACTAACAATAATCTACCCTCTCTCAACACACAGGATAGTTCCTCTGTGATCCAGTTTGTTACAAGGGGTAATGTGCAAGTAAATGACAAGGCTGTGGAGGTGCCAAATGGCCTCCCAGAGGACATTTCTGTGAGTACATCATGACCTGCTTATTCAATGTCTACCTTTCATTTTACCACTTTTGACAAAATGCAAAAAAAAGGTTAATTACAAGAACAAAATAACAACTTTAAAAATCACATTCAGGTGATTTCTGGCAGATTCAGCGTATGTTTGATGTTTGAAGGTCTAATTAATAGTTTTATATTTACAATTGGTCACAGAACTATGTGTACTGTGAAAGTAATCGCTTAGAATGACAAACCTTGACAAAGAGATTGACCACCACTCTCAGTTCCCCATAGCTTTTTACTGTTTTAGTGTCAGCTCATTGTTATTGTTTTTTACAGCCCACAGCTTTACTCTGGTTCACCCTCACCACTCTCATAAATGGTGTTTCCAGTCAAGAATGATAAACCTACTATACACCAGTGTGCATGACCAGTACCACATTTAATTAATTTGGGTGAACTGACCCTTCAAACTTTGTTCACTCAGTAAACTGTTTGTCCCATCCCACTGTGATAGGACAGATGCTAACTGAGGCTTGAATCCAGGCGTTCTGGTTGAAGGACACTAAATGGCTCTGCTGCTGGCAAAAATCTATCAATAAGAAAATATACATGTTTCTCTTTAGATGCACAGTCCATCCTACTGTGGTTAGACAATCCTTGAGCTGCTTATGTGTTCCACCGTGCATCATTTATAATAGATGTGAGCCGAGGGAACAGCTGGGGACTGTGGGTATACAGTATGGTGGCACTTCTATTGGCTCTTTTTTTCAGGGTCCTCAGCTGCGCTCAAGGACACACCCTCCCCCCGCTGTTGTTTGCTGAGTGATTGAATGGCCCACCAGATCAGATGTGCTGATTATATTGAGCACCCAGCTTGCTTGCAGTGGGATCGCTCAAGTGATTAGGGTGCTGACCGGGCTGCAGCCCTGCTGACCCTGAGCTTCAAAGGTGCTCGGAAAATTCAGACCTGCCATTAATATGTCCATACCATGCTGCTCTCTCAGCACTTAGCGAGTGCGCTCATTCCAGCAGCTATTGCCCTCATAGGTTTTAGAAAACACAGTTACCTCTTCCCTCAGGATTCCTGCTGGGTAGAGTACACACTCCAAAGTATAATTTGTGGTCCCCGGTTGTATTGTTAATGGCTCACTTTTTACGCCCTGTTATGTGTAAAGAAACTCACATAAATCTATAGGAATTGTTCTAAGTACGCAAGTTACAAACTTGGCATCAAAAAGATGAGTTGAATGAACTTCACATTCAGTCACACATTCCCAGATTTAATAGATTGCACAAGTTAAATTGGGAAAGTCAGAGTCAGAGAGCAACGACCAGTAGTACTTTCATCTTTTCTGTAGACTCAAGCGCCTTGGCATGCATAACAACAGTTAGATTCCAGAGCTCAGAGGAAAGGGGGAGGTGTTAATGTGGGAAACTATTCAACAGAGAGATTAATCTTCACTTGTCCACTTCGCTTTGTCTTGGCTCACAGTTGGCATGGCATGCCACATTTGTGTTCAAAGCCCATGCAGCAAGCATACTGAAGCAGTGAAGTTCCTCAGTCATTTCTGAAATTGTCCAACAATTGTTTGCAGTAACAGATTACACAGGCTCATATGACATTTGGGAGATTACACGTTATTTGCCTTTGTTTAAGATCATTAGTAAATAAACCCATCTAAGTTATGAACCCAGTGAATGTGTTGTTTTCCATTTAAGGCCTGAATACTGACATTAAAGTAGGCTTAGCTGTGGCGCAGAGTAATCCATTATTTCACTCACGTGAAACCGCTGTTAATTCAGTGCAAATAAATGTAAGCAATCAAAGTAATTGTGTTGGAAATGAGTCACGTACAGAAGTATAACTTTTTCAAAGTAGAAGTAGAACTGCAGACTGTCACAAAGTTTTGGCAGTTGTTGAAAAAAATCAAATCAAAATCAAGGCACTGCTGCTGCAAAGTGATTTAAAATAATTGTGTTTACATAATTACAATAAATACAGCATTTGTCACTGGACACTATTTCCATCCATTGTAGTTAAGCATTACAGTGTGCGTTGGGTTAAGTGAACTGAGTTTGCTGTCAGTGACAGATTATCCAGCAGGTCAGTGTTCACTCATGTCATGGGAAACAGCCTAAACAGCTCTTATTTATTGTGGAACCAGGCAATTTTTTAAGAGTTGCCAAGCCTCCCATTTTAACGGCTTGTAACTCCAAACTGAAAAAGGGAGTGGATAACATATTATTTTGATTTGCACTGACCTAATAAGATGAATACATGTTGGCATTAAACACATAAAGATTGGTGCATTATGAAACAGTGATGGTCAAGTGTAGACTAGTTCTATGATATTATTCATGCCACAGATAGCCACTGATAAAAAATGTGAAAGACAGTTGGAGGCAATGATGAAGACTAAGAGCCTTGCTAGCAGCTCTGTGCTTTGAGCTAAACGTCGGCATGCTAACACTAACATGCTCACAATGACTAACATGCTGATGTTTTAGTTTTTATAATGTTAACCGTTTTCACCATCTAAAAATATATCTTATGTGAATAAAAATATGTCTTGTAGTATACAAGTTATTTACAAGTTGTGCTGCTAGCTGCTTGTTGAGCGTGGGGCAAGGGACGCCGTAACCACCCTGTCCTGTTCTGGGTGTGTTCAAACCTCAGGCTAAAGTGTTTGGATTTTCCTTATAATTCAATATAAAGTTGTGTTTTGGTGAACGTTTCTTAAAACATTATAAGTGTACAGTATAAACTGATTTTGGACCTACATGGATTTGGACTGTTTGTGTTTCTTGTTTGTACGATTGATTGATTGATTGATTGATTGAATGAACATGTTCTGTATAAAATTCCATTAGTGTCCATGCTTCTTGCTGTATGGTGATGTTTTATATTTACATGTATCTCCTCAGCTAAAACAGACTGAAATAAGATGTCTTGTTGTTGCACTGCATTGCATCATTGGCAGCACGTGACATAATGAGTACTTTTGTGTGTCCCTATGTGTGTGTGTGTGTGTTGTATGTGAGTGTGACTCATTGACTGACTGAAGTGTTGTTGTGTTTTAGCTTGTGTTCGAGGCTCTTCACAGTCAGGAGCCAAGGGGTTACGTAGTCGGATGGATCATTGCCATCAGTCTGCTGGTGGGAATCCTCATCTTTTTGCTGTTAGCTGTGCTACTCTGGAAGGTAAGCACATGAACACCTTTTTGCTAAGCAATATTTTGCTGAAACTGTGTCTAACTCTGGTTAGACATCAGCACAGTACCCAGTCGTACAGAGAAAGCTGGAGGCAGGGGAATAGGTGGGGATGACAGCTTGCTTTGGGCTGTGAACAACCATGAAAGGGACAAATCACAGACTGGACAATAATTCACACCATACCACTCACATGAAAGAAGAATCTAAAAGGGAAATGGTAATTATACTGATGTCCAGAGGCCCTGTTAGCACAAAAATCCTTTTCTTTTTCACTGCTTCATTTTCCACCGGGAATACCACAACTAAACCTTGGAATGTTGGTCCTGGGATACATTTCCCCCCGATCCCCAGATCCTCAGCTCTTGCCAAAATAAACCCCACTTACAAGAGCAGCACATGTCCTGTATTGCTCTTTTCAGGAAATGCCTGAGGAGAGCACAGGTTTGTATCAATAAACTTTAGTAGTCAAAAGCAGATAAATGGATGGAGTCATAGTGTGAGAGGCATCATGGTTTTGTGTAGATACACACCAAGAATGTACTGCTCCCCAATCCTCTCATATCTCCTTTATATTACACTTGATAAATGCATGTTATAGGTAAGTTAAATTTCAGTTAGATTATGATATTACATTCCTAAAGAAACAGCACATTTCTACAGGGAAAAGCTTTATTTGCAACCATCCATGCCGTTGGTTTTGTGTTGTTTAGCATATTAACTTTATATTGTGTATGATTTAGATTACTTCCGGCCATTTTCCAAAGCATACCATGCCATGATGTTTTAGATTGACTTCCTACCTCCCAGACGTCCATTGTTTTCCATTTGTTTCACTGTGGGAGAAATCCCTACGTGCAGATATTTGTAACTTAAAGATATATAATCCATCACAGTCAACTGAAGGTTTGAGTTATTACTTGTTCAAATTATGTAATTGTTGTAATAATGTAACCGAAAGAGGAGACTGTTTAAGATAAACTGTCTTGTTGGTGCTGTGACATTCCTGAGAGTCAGCTGCTGAATGACATCACATCTACAAGCTATGTAAAATAAAATCTAGAAGACAAGCAAGACTGCTTGTTTTTTGTGCATTTAATATCATGCTGTTCTGCAGCTGAATCTCTCAGCAGAGTCTTGTTGGAGTGCACCTGAATGGATTTTACATTGTCCTTTTTAGCAACTGCATTACTACACAATGATTAGTGTACACCCGCACATTTTTTTTTACAGGTACAAAAATATACCTACTTGCCAAAGACGAGCATCATGATAGAATTCTTCCTTTAAATTAATACAACTTAATTTAAAAAATAATATAAGCAAACACTTTAAGGGACACACAATGACAACATAAATTTGACCCCAAAAAATAATATAGCCAGACCATAGAATATTTGTGACTGAAACATCATTAAAAGTTCAAACTACATATTAGATCAGACAATATCTTTTTAACAAATGCATCATGTTCGATAAGGAACCCTTTAATTTAGTAATAATAAAGCCAAGATCTGGTAACTAGGTTTTCATTTGAAAAATACGAAAAATTACGTGTTTTGGTTTAGGGTATTATCTATCTTCTCATCTAGCTCTGCACGTCAGCAAATAAGCTAATTTTCTTATCAAACTATTGCATTAAAGCGTGACATACTGTATTTGCCACTACTGATCTAATGAGCTAAAATGTGGTGAAATTATCAGCCAATGGTTGAGCTCTCGGTCACAGCTATGCGTCACCTATCTGAAGTAAGTTTTGAAAAAAAACAGCCACCCCAAGAGAGGAAGATCTACCCTAAAAAGTTATAATGTGCTTTGTAAAATGGTCTGCAGTAATATAAGTATATGGGATTTGTAGTTAATGAGCTCAAACATACAAAACCACTGGTTTCTCATTCCTACAGTCAGATCTGACCACAGATACACCTTACTAACCACTCTCATTTTTGTCCCTGTCGTTCTTTGACAGATGGGATTCTTCCGTCGGCGCTACAGAGAGATCATTGAGGCCGAAAAGAACAGGAAGGACAGTGATGAAAGCTGGGACTGGATGGAAAAGAACCACTGAGACTTGCAGTGGGGGGGGGGGGTCCCAGAGGAGCAAATGAGATTACGGATTGGGTCGGGAAGGATCCAATAGCACATGGTCTCGCAGCCCAGCCGCCCTAGTGGCACCAGGCCCTTCAGTCTTCCATATGTGGAAGAGAAGAATATTCTCCATATTTTTTGGAGACTTGATATTTTTTTGTGGGTGAGGGTCCAGGAAACATGCTTCTGAGGTGACATTGTGGCTTGCCAGAGGACACTTGCTGTGGAATTCAGTTAATCTCAAAGGAGGTAACTCCCAGCCAGCAAAGCGGAGCTGTTGATGGAGACCCACATCCGAATGGGGATGTGGAGATGGCATGAATACTGGTGGACAACAAAACCCTCAGGGCTGTGTTACATAGCAAATTTATTTTTATACATACACTTAAAGCCATATTGTGTAAAACTGGGCTTCAAGAAGAGTTGAGGTTTAGAACAGACTGTATCTACAGTATGTTTTCCTAAAAGCACTGATGTTTGATAAGAATGAATGCCTTGGCTCCATAGCTTTACTTTTTATGCCAAAGATATGTCCTGTAGTATATGATTGGAGTTGTATGTACATTCAGTTCTTCTTGGGGATGAAAGATTGTATCTTTTCTTTACTATTTCCCACTTAATAATGTTTTAAACATCTGACTGCCCCTCCCTCCCACAAATAATCAACCAGAGCTAATTCTGTGTCTAAGACCCCCACACACAGTGATTAAAATGTTGTGTCCTTATGTCATCCACAAGTGTTGTCAGAGTTCTCTCAGATTTCACATTTCAAGCTTTGTGACTTTCCATCCATTCATTTGTTATGGTCTGGCTTATAACCAAGGTGTTTGTAGGTGATAAAAGTGGATTTACCATAAGTGATTTTGACAATTTTTTATTTAGATCTTTGCTCTATGCAATGCTTTGGATTAACAAATGCTTTGAAAGTGCAATGTGCAGTAGAGCTAATTATCTGAAGCTGCTTTTGCAAGGAACTCTTACTCAGGTATGTAGCTAACTTTTTCTATTGGCCCCCAAATGTCCCCAGGTTCAAGTGAAGCTATCTTAGTGGATTCTGTTGTAAATTGTCAGTGACATGCTGTAGGAAATGATTCACTATACGTCATGACATACAACCTGATCATAATATATGTCCAAAACCTTTCCAGACTTCACCTATACAGACCATATTTAATTTTACTATTATGTTATTAGGTATTGGATTTTTAGCGTGAAATACGAGATGCATTACTCTCCACGGCCACATGAAAGTCTGCAATGGGTGTCCACCTACAGTCATTTACAGGGGCCCATAGTATGAGTAATACCCTAAAAATAGGTGGGAATGTGCTGCACTCAATCACTATACAGAAATGAGCTCTTTGGGGCTCCCGGGAAAAGCTTATTTTAAGTCAACATGGAGGAATGTCAGCGGCCTGAAAATCTGCCACTATTAAAGTTCACAGCTCAGTACTGAAAGTTACCCCACATGTACTTGAGAGTCTTTTTAAAGCTGGGCTTGATTATGAATGAAATTTTGCAGAACACAGTGAATTAGATTTTATATTAAATGTTCCCAAAGCAGTAGGACTATTAGCTATTTTATACATTTTAAGAGCTTTATGATTGCAAAATAACATAAAAACTTAAATTATGCAGCAAAAAATATATATTCATATTCAGATTGGAAGAATTCATCAGTGCCCCTTCCGGTGAGAATCTATTATATTAAAAGATATATATACAGTATGTTAAGAAGAAACCCTGCGGTATCATGAATTTTGGATGATTTTGCAGAAGATTTAAATGTGCACTGCCAAAGAACAAAAATTATATTTTGATATATTTCACACTTTTCTCTGAGACTTCATGCTATGACACTTTATGGCTCGCTATGATTCTTGGCTCTCTTTTGTGTTGTCTGGTACACTTTATTTTACCACTTAATTCCACTGGCATGACGGCATATACTGTACACATTCACGTCTTCCCTCTGCATCTGTTAAATACCCGTATGCAGAGAAACCGACACTTGACATTTTTTGGTAAATTTTAAATGTGATGGTTTTATTTTATTTGTACATTTGTTGTCACCGTTAATCACTCCGTTATTTGGGATTTTGTTCTGAGTATACTACTGTCACTGAATATCATTTCCATTATAGTGTGTTGTATGTTTGATGTTTAAAAGTCATGTTCGAGCTGTATATTTTTATCTGTTGATAAATTTTAGAGTGAAATTCCATGGCTCTGTATAATGTTTTTGTCAACATGAGTCCATCGTGGTTGTTTGGGTCGCTTCTGTTTTTTGAGTGTGGTGTGTGGTGCTCTCTGCTGGCTGCTTTGCTCTAAATGTGCAGACAAAAACACAAGAATACATTTTCAAAGTTCTCAGAGAAGTCTTTAGAATCGGTTTACAGTAATAGTTGCTTGAACTTCAGGTTCTTGTGCAAAATCAGCATTTTAATTATAAGGGTCTAACTTTTCATTGCTTACACAATATGTATGTGCATCCTACATGTGCATCCATCCATCTATCGTCAAACACTTATCCTGCATACAGGGGTACACCCTGGACAGGTTGCAGGGCACCAGAAAAGTTATCAGCAACAATTCTGATTATTAATTTAAACCAAAAATGTCAAATATTGCCAGTGGGTGTCTTTTTGGCAAATGTGCTAGACTACTATTGTAACAAATATTCACACACACCAATCATGTTTTTGTGAAATGATACAAACCCTCCTCACTATTATGTAAGGCTTTGAAGGGAGCGTATTGCTATTTAAATGTTATAGACTCTCAAACTCATTAACGGTTTTAAGGTTTAGTAAACTTGTCTGTTTAACAGTTTTTTTTACTTTTACTTTTTTACAGTAAAGCCAAGAAAATAATTGTCTTTTGGGCAATTCAATAAGTTGTCCTATAACTATAAAATTAATGAAAACAGTTCAGCATCAATTATGCTACTACAGCCAATTGATAATTCATTAATTGATCATGAAAATATTATTTAGTTGCAATGTAGTACATTTTATTTGCAGGAGCAGTCCAGCTGCATGTTTGCTTACACGA